>LPNX010326396.1:0-85084 GCA_001517045.1 Pseudotsuga menziesii
TTGTTGTAGGTTAACTCTTGGAAATATGCCTCTGAAGTGCTAGGTTATGCACTATAGAGTAGCACTGAAGAGGTTAAAACATCCACTCTACGAGATCTCTAAGAACTCAACATCACTATTTGTCCATTACTGTAAAGGCAATGTACTAGAAGATTTGCTTGGACTTGTTGATTTCACTGTGAAGTTGAACATAAATGATAAACAGAGAGGAGCACTAAGAAAGCTACAACACTTTGTAGAAAATCGAATGAATAGAGATATAATGTCTACAGCAGTCTGCATACATCCTTCACTTGAATGATGTTAGTTCTTGGCGATCCTATAGAGTGGATGTTTGGTTGCTATATCGGTTTCTTCTTGGAATTTATAATAAACTTGGCCCAATATCATAATTCGGCCGTGAGGTGCTTAGTTGATTGGAAATTGGGTTAGGTAATACTTAGCCATTAATGGACAATCATGAATCTTATGGTTTATGCTTTGGGTCTTGAAAATTAATATGGGAAAACAAGCATCATCATGAATATACATACTAGATCGTCATAAAACATTGTTTCTTATAGAATTATGGGTGAACAATAGAAGACTACAAATCAATGATAAGTTAGGGATAATCTTCATTATAAAAGGACCTTTGGGTAGGAAGAACAGGGCATCAATTCATCCTCCATTGGAGTCATTCAACCATTCATCTCGCTCCCATTTGTTCATAGGTCTCAAAATATTTACTTTGGGAACAAAGTAATTATACAGTTTGATCAAAACCATCAGTTGTGCAAGATGTTGAAAGTAAGGATTTAGTTTCAAGTTTCACTTTTGTTGTCAAAATGAATACTGAAAAGTTAGGAAGTGCCAAAGCTAGTCATTATGTACATGTGAACGTAATGTAGGGAGAGAAGTTGTGTCTACTTTTTTTTTCTTGAATGGGAGCAATGATGAAACCATAATAGTGGTTTATAGATGGAAATCATGTAATGGAAATCACAGGGAAACTGTCAAACATTGGGAAGAATCATTGCACTGACAGGGCAACTATATATAGAGATGACATGCTGGATGATTGAAAGAGCTACCTAAACCACAAAATACCAACTCGGAATAGGTCAAACATGCCGCAAAAGATCCCTAAACATTTCCATGTACCCACCGCCATACCTATATATTTAGGAGCATTTCATACCCACTCCAAAGCCCCCAAGAGCAGGGAAACACTGGGTATGAGTTGGCAAAACCCAGCATTATTAAAAGATATATATTTGGTGGGGAATCAAAAGTCACTTTCAAAAATGAAATTGTTTTGAATAATTAAAATCCTCAATCAACCAAAAGCTTCATGCCTTGACCATAATGAATAAAATACCTACCACAAACTCTTGCTGCAAACTACAAAATACAAGGTTTAAGATATTTCAAAACATACCAGGAGGTACAAAATATTGGCATTCAAATAAAAAAATTTGTGTACAGTTACAAATTTGCAAACATGTAAACAATGCATTAAAACTAGCACAAAATCAGAAATTTCCTTAGTGTTACCCTCCATTTTGTATGGGTGTCCACCGGTGATTCTAATCACACTCTCCAGGGGTGAAGTTGTCATGATTGTAATCTTGAAATCAAATCTAGGTAGTTATGAGTTGGTTTTGAAATTTGGACAGTTTAACAACAATGAGACCTTTCATTTTTAATTATGAGCACACTAGGAGCAATGTTGGGTAGTCCTATGGGCATAAACAGCTCTAGAATCAAGTATAAGCATCAAAGGGACAAATCTGATCACTTTGGGAGCATTCTGAAGGTCACAACAAACAGTAAAGCATCTCAAATTAGCTATAATTAGGCCAACTTTTAGATCTAGGCACATTGCAGTAATAAAAGATGATGATAAATGGCAATAGGAGGCGGTCTTTGCAATTCTGACTGTGAAAATGAGAAATATGTGGGTGAAAGCAACCCTAAAATCTCATTCATATGCCTTATAGTAGCATCCACATGAATTTTGGGCACAAACAAACGTGTTTGACAGTAAAAAAGGGTTTGAAGAAACCCTATTTCAACATCTTGGGCACCCTTGTGCACTTATCCATCACCAAACAAGCCTACCTCTAAATATAGGCCAAATTGGAGGGTTAAAAGGCAGTTCTAGGCATGAATATCCCTATGAAAAGTGATGAACAATGGAAAAAACAGGCTTTGATAAATGTTGGGTTGAACTTGAGGGTTGAAATGACATTAACAATCAATTATGGGCATAGATATGGACATAAAGAGCAAGCCTGAGCACTCCAACAGCCTCAAACCTTCATTCTGGGAATAAATAAGGGTTGTTCCAACCTCCTAATCAACAATTTATAGCAGTATCATGAATTTTGGGTGCTTATTCTCCATAAAAGGGGGGGGAACAAACCTAAATAAAACAAATATCATTTAATTTCAGACCCTATAAACCAAGTTGGATTGTGCTTTAGGTGATTCTTGGCAATCTCTTGAAGGAGACCAATAGCAAATAACAGTCTTTGGTGGATTTCCTTGCAACCATAGGTCACAAAACAACCCTAAAAATATCTGGACCTGTGCACAAGAGAAGTAAAAACCCCAATTGGCCCTAAAATACCAAGTTTGTTCTGCATTAAGGGCCCCTGTGCATAAAATGGAAGCCCTAAAGAGGGCCAATTCACCTTGGTGTACTGGTTTATTGTTAGAGGAAGGCCTTCTCTCATTATTTGAGGAGCATTCACCCTTGGAGACACATGCATAAGGGTAGTGTTTACCCTACCAAAGGAGAAATTCATCATTTGAAGCATGCTTACACTCTTTTATACACCATTTCATGGGAGATATTACATGCTTGGAGGTTACTCATTGAGTTGGTCCACTTGGAAGGTTGTTCACATGGTTTATGCCCTATTTTGTGAAGAACTTTTTTGTATTTGGGGGTTGCTTTATAGACTGACGATTTTTCACATGGGTAGCATCTAGGGCCTACAAAGCAAGTTGTGTTTTACTCCAAATAGTGTTATGATGTGTAGGAATCCTACAAACCTAATTGACTTGACAATGAAGTAGGTTTAGAGTATCGATGTTTATATTTCTAGGTTTTTTTTTTTTGAATTTAAGTGTCATGTGTGTGACCTATGCAGTCCCACATCCACTTGGTCGAGTTAGTACGAATTGGGATGAATTGACCATTTTGTTACCGATCCATTCGATTCATACCCTGACTTGCTTGGTTTGGTACCAAACTTGTCACTTGAATCGTTTCAAAGGCCAAGTCAGCTTGGTTGGGGGTCAACTCGGTTGACTCGACCGAGTTTGAGTCTGAGTCACGAGGCTCATTGTAATCTTTTTATCGATCAAGGATTATTCTATATATTTTATATATGTTTCTATATTGTATATAGAAACACACTTGATTAAATCTACAAATATTATTGTTGAAAATGGGTTAGGCCAGTAATAAGAACACCTGCATATCCAAATACACAACCACCATAGTCGCTCCAACATTCTACATGTCATCATACTTGATATATGTGATGTATGTTTCAAAGATGTTTCCAAAGACGTGAAAGCATTGGTGACCAAGCATAGTTCCCATCCATGTATATTGTCAAATCCTTTAGGAACACACATTTATAATACATTATATAAATATTTGTGAGCATATCATAGTGCACATGTATAACATGATATTTTGTGATCCTACCCAATACATGTTAGGAAAAGGAAATGCAAGCAATAAGTGATAATGGAGACTTGTATGTAACTAAAAGAGGGGCATACATTAGAATTTTTTAGAATTTCCAGTGTACTGTTGTAGGATTGCTACTATGCAAATAAGGCATTGACTTGATAGTCACAATCCCATTAGTATGATAAATTATGGGAGAGATCAGAAAAAACATCCCTACACAAATATTAACCAATAAGTATGGTTTTGGTGTATCATTTGGAGAATAACATCCTATAATAATAGTTGTTATTATGACTCTTAAAGGGTCCTAGATGAGATCTGGGCACTTTTAGGCCCTTGAGCTTTCAAGCTTAACAAGCCATAAACAACCGGTATGTGCACCCTAGCAACGATGGAAAAGATCATAAAACATATTAGGTAAAATGGATAATCATCTACAACATCACAACATCATTCATGGGAAAACTAAAAACCACTTACAACCATCAAAAGTAATGGTTACAACAACAACGAGTGTAGATTAAGGAGAGAGGAGTGGCCAGGAAAATGAATAATCGGGCCAATTTAGAGTGGAAAAGTGACCTAGAAGTTTGGAAGAGGAGATTAACCAAGATTCCTTGAAAAAGGAACTCATGTCAAAGATGCTTTTTGATGGAAGTGACCAACATACCAACTCCGTATCACTTCTATCCGAAGTAAATGTAGATGAATGTGAAGATATGTTCTTTCAAGGAGATAGTCCATTAAAGGAGAACCACTAGGCCCTATACAGACATATATTGGCATAAATTGCAGTTTTATATTTGATGCATATGGATAACAGATCGTCTCAATATTGACAACATTGAAAGGCCAAATTACAATGGCCACAAGCATACATATGAAGCTTATGAAGCCTACCCAATTCATGTTAGGAAAAGGTAATGCAAGCAATGAGTGAGAATGGAGACTTGTATGTAACTAAAAGAGGGGCATACATTAGAATTTTTAGGGCTACCAAATGCCCACACCTATTAACCAAACTCATTCTTGACAAGATTTTTCTTCAACAAGTTTTTTGCTTATAATTCTTTCCAAGTTTTTTTGCTGGTATTTTGCTATGCTTGTGCCAATTTTGTTTCAGCCATGGTGCAGGTAGAACCAAACAGGTATTTTTCAGACATGTCTTCCTCCAGTGAAGGGAGTTTGGGAAGGCTAGAGGAAAGTGAGACATCCAGTAGGTCTACAAGGGCTAGATCAACTAGATGTCAGAATATCAGAAGAAAATTCAACAAACGCATGAAATTTTTTGTCAAAGGAGGGGGGTCATGTTCCTATGGTGATGAGACAGTGGGAGACATCGATGTGCCCTTAAGGTACCAACACCTAGTGAAACAATGGGTTCCTAGGGATCTTCCTCAAGTAAACATTGATTTTTATGTGAATGAGAGGATATATAGAATTGCACCATCGTCATTGCATGGATTGGGGTTGTTTTGCATGGATGACATAAAGGTTGGATATGGTAGATGTACAGAATTGATGGAGTATGTTGGACCCTGTTACAACTACAGTGATTGTATGCACCTTGTCCAATATACAAGAAGAATAAAAAGATATGTGTTGTCAGTGAATTATATACAACTGAAAGACAAATCTCAAAATAAAGGAGCAATGTTGTACATGGACGGAAAACCAAAAACAACTGGTAATATTGCGGGGTTTATAAACAGTACAACAGGGGTCTACACTAAAGCAACCCAACTGCATATTCGAGTCACATGAAGGAAAATGTGTCTTTGTATGTGCAATTAAATCAATATTTGTTGGCAAAGAACTTCTTATTAATTACAATTTGAATCGTGTAGATACAAACATGGTTACTATGGTTGTGGTACAATAAACAATTTAACCAACCTTTTATTAATTATTTTAACATCTATAGGACTCTTCGTTAGCATATAATTGTAATTTTATACATTTGATGTTTCCTTAGGTAACTTTTAGTATGTTTTTTATGAAGGGTTCTCTCAGGGGCACCTCCATCTTCGTAGATGTTTGTCAACCCGAGTCAAGGCAGCAGGTATACATCGATATTGCCAATGTAATATTAAATTTAGGATGGACATACAGATATGTTGTTATGTATTTTCATTAGTATATTAGGTTCATTTTTATAATCTTATCTATTTTACATGAAGAGTGTTGATCAGGGAAACCAACCGGCTATTGATCAACCGACTACAGCATCAAGGCAACAGCCAAACATGAATGTAATTCTCCATTTCAAATACTTTAAAATCGTAAACATGTATATCGTGATGCATAATGTTTATTTTGTTATGTATTCTTTTGTTTTTATGTTTGCGTTCATGATGGTAATGTTGTCTAACGTTTTTGCACATTGACAAGGGAAATCCCCTAGTTGTTGATCAGACAACTAGAGCCTTGAGGCAACCAGTAAACCTAAATGTAATTCCACATTCTAAATACTTCAAAAATTTACACATATAAAACATGTAGCATAGTGTTTATTTTTGTTATGTATTTGTTAGCTTTTACATATTGTGTTCATTGTGATAATGTTCTCTAATTTTTTTGCAGGTGGCTGATCGAGGTAAGTCCTGATATGTTGATCAGACCACACCCTCGTCTAGGTTTCAGGTAATCCTAGATGTAATACTCTATCATGATAGACAATTTTTGTTAATATAATTGTTTGCGCACACTATTGCTTCAAAGACTAAGCAATTTTTTATATATTTCAATTGTAAACAGGGGATTCGGTTTGTGAAACAACGTCTCAAAACTCTTTACAGAATGAGGTCTCTCGGTTGATGAGAGATAGTGAAATTAGAGAGTCTAGGGACCCATTGAGGGTGCTACAAAAGACCAGGGAAAAACAAAATCAGGAATTGATTCATCTGACATTGGCAATTCCACAAACATAAGAGATCGAACAAAGGATTCAATTGTCGTTACAGCAACGTAAACAAGTGGACATAAGTTCTCGAATAATAAAGTAAATTCATTTATAAAAACTTTATAATATTTGATTTTATATGCTATTGAACTTATAATACAATGGTTTGAATTTACAGCACGCTATGGAGATTATAAGTGGTGCTAAAGGCAATGTTGGTCCCAATGACCAAACTATTAACTTTTCATATGCTTAGCTAAGACATCGGTACTTCATTTCATTTTCATAACAAAAGCATATAAACAGGATCACTGAAAGATAGACAAGCACAACCATACAAAAGGAACACAAAGATTTATCCTGGGAAAACCCTAAAGGGAAAAACCCAGCAAAAGCTTCCTCAATATAGATGCCCCAAAAATATAAAAGATAAAAGATAAAACTAGCAAGGAGATCAAATCCTGATCCTCCTCCTTCTCCAGCTACTTCTCTTCTCCACTAATGCACCACACAAGTGAGAGTGTGTGTCACAAATGAGGATCACTACACCTCTATTTATATTCATTTGTTCACTTAAGTTAACTCGTCTGTCATGTAGGCTCGAGTTAATCATGTAGGCTCGAGTTACAGATGTAGGCTCAAGTAAACACACTGGGGTGCTAATGACCCACCTTTACAATTAGAGGGGACTGCCTTATGACTCTTATTAGTTCTTTCGATTAGGAGCATCGGGGTACAAAGTAATACAAGTGGTTCTCCCGGTAGGACCATCGGGGACCACAAAGAAATACATATAGAATATTCTTTGAAGTTACAATATTTCAACACTCCCCCTTAACGAGAAGGGTATTCTATAACAACATCAACAAAAACAATAATAGGAGAGAGATAGAGGACATCATCAACATCATCAGGGTGATACATCTATAAATCATTGGAAGCTTTTCAACATCATGTAGCCTTCATCTTCAATCTTTAGTCTTCAGCATCATCAGTACTTTGACTGCTTCGATCAGCAGCATCTTGACTCTTCAATCAGCAGCAACATCTTCAGTGCTTTGACCTTTCGATCAGCAACATCTTCAACACTTTGACCTTCCGATCAGCAACATCATCTTCAATACTTTGACCTTTCGATTAGCAACATCATCTTCAACACTTTGACCTTTAGATCAGCAACATCTTCTTCAGCACTTTGGCCTTTCGATCAGCAACAACATCATCATCATACTCTGATCTTTCAATCAGATTCATCATTATCATCAGCCTCTGATCTTTCGATCAGAACCATCATCAATCGAACATCATCATACTCTAACATCAACTCATATTCTGATCTTTCGATCAGTATGTCATCATCATCATACTTTGATAATACGGCATCATCATCATCAGGATCTCATCATCATCACATTCTGATCTTTCGATTAGAAACATCATCATCATCATCGCATTCTGATCTTTCGATTAGAAAACATCATCAGCAGTAGCAACATCATAATCATAATCAACTTCTGATATTCCGATCCGAAAACATCATCATCATCATATTCTGATCTTTCGATCAGAGAACATCATCATCAGCAACTTCTGATATTTCGATCAGAGAAACATCATCATCATCATATTCTGATCTTTCGATCAGAGAACATCATCAGCAGCAGCAACTTCTAATCTTTCGATTAGAGAAACATCATCATCATCATATTCTGGTCTTTTGATCAGAGAACATCATCATCATCAGCAACTTCTGATCTTTCGATCAGAGAACATCATCATCAGCAGCAACTTCTGATCTTTCGATCAGAGAACAACAGTTGATCTTTTGATCAGAAACATCATCATCATCATAAAAAAATCAACATCATCAAAACATCAACATGATCCTTCCTTTCAGAATTACGGTATTTAGGTATTTATGGAGTTACCAATGATCCTTCCTTTCAGAATTATGGGATTTAGGTCTTTACGGAGTTACCAACAATCCTTCCTTTCAGAATTACGGGATTTAGGTCTTTACGGAGTTACTAACGATCCTTCCTTTCGGAATTACGGGATTTAGGTCTTTACGGAGTTACTAACGATCCTTCCTTTCGGAATTACGGGATTTAGGTCTTTACGGAGTTACTAACGATCCTTCCTTTCGGAATTACGGGATCAACACATTTGTGGAACTCAGACAATCCTTCCTATTGGAATTAGGGGATCAACACATGTGTGGAACTTAGACAATCCTTCCTATTGGAATTACAGGATCAATTCAATGATCCTTCCTTTAGGAATTACGGGATTTAGGTCATTACAAAGTTACTAATGATCCTTCCTTTCGGAATTACGGGATTTAGGTCTTTACAAAGTTACTAATGATCCTTCCTTTCAGAATTACGGGATCAACATAGATGTGGAACTCAGACAATCCTTCCTATTGGAATTACAGGATCAATTCAATGATCCTTCCTTTCGGAATTACAGGATTTAGGTCTTTACGGAGTTACTAAAGATCCTTCCTTTCGGAATTACGGGATCAACACAGATGTGGAACTCAGACAATCCTTCCTCTAGGAATTACGGGATCAACACACGTTCTCGAGTACCAAAGTCACTGGATCTGTTCTGAACCGAAGTTCAAGGATGATACAATCCTACCACCTTCACAGGGACCGAGATCTCCAGATACATTTTGAACCGAGGTTCAGGGATGATGCAATCCCACCACTTTAACGGGGGCCAATACCTCCGGATACATTTTGAATCGAGTTTCAGGGATGATGCAATCCACCACTTTCATGGGGGCCGAGACATCCGGATACATTTTGAACTGAGGTTCATGGATGATGCAATCCACCACTTTCACGGGGGTCGAGACCTTCAGATACATTTTGAACCAAGGTTCAGGGATGATGCAATCCACCACTTTCACGGGGGCTGAGACCTCCAGATACATTTTGAACCGAAGTCCAGGGATGATGCAATCCCACCACATTCTCGAGGACCGAAGTCACCGGATCTATTCTGGATAAATGTCCCAAGATGATACAATCCCTCTTCATTCTCGAGGACCGAGGTCACCGGATCATTTTAGGGCAAGTTCCTAGGGATGATACACTCCCACTGCAACATCACTACTCCCCCTTTCGAGGAAGGTATTTCCGAACAACACCAAGCTTGTCTCGAAAGTGTTCGAACTTTACTCGAGATAGGGGTTTCGTCAGTACATCATCATCCAAATCATCATCATCTAAATCTTCAGTATGTGAATACTGTATCTCTAGTATGTGAATACTGAAGGCATCATCATCTATATCTTCAGTATAGAAATACTGAAACATCATCATCTACATCTTATCTTGTATGTAGAAATACTGGATTTCTATGTGTTACAATGGAACACAAGGTTCTCTATCATCACAACTCTGGTTATCTCATAGAATCATTGTAGTATCCATCTTCAGGTCAAAGAGACCTGATATCAGATTCCGAAGCCATATGACTTCACAACTTAGCATAGCAATCTGTTATGTATTCTACTTCAGTCGTGCTAAGAGAAACATTGGACTATTTCCTGCTAGACCATGAACTCATAGCAGACCCAAAAGCATCTACCTGATGTGATTTTCCTGTCTGAGATACTTCCAGCCCAATATACATCTATGTAGCCATACAATCTATACTCATGGCTACCATCATAGTATAAACCAAATTCTATAGTCCCTTTCAGATATCACATGTTTTGCAGCCACTAGGTGAACCCGTCTTGGTTGAACAAGATATTGACTTAAGGTGTTCACAGCAAAACAAATGTTTGGTCTGGAATTTGTTAAGTACATCAATGACCCAATGATCTGTCTGTAATGAGTCATATCCACTAACTCTGATGAGTCATCAGCTAACAGCTTCAGGTTGGATTCCATGGGTGTGGCCATGACTTTGCATTCCAACATATTGAATCTCTTCAATATCTCTACCGTATACTTTCCCTGGTTGAGAAAGATTTCTTCTGAACTTCTCCATACCTGTTTCTTATTTCCTGTCAAGGATAAGTCATCCACATATAATAACAGGATGACAAGTTCATCTTCTACAACCTTGAGATGAAGGTTAGGATCATCTTTACTTTTGGTAAAGCCCATGATCGACAAGAAACCATCTATTCTTTCATACCAAGCTCGAGGATCTTGTTTAAGACCATATAATGCCTTCTTCGACTTGCATACGTGAGTATGTCTATCTTCAACTTCAAATCCTTGTGGTTGTTCTATGTATACTTCTTCTTTGATCACACCATTTAGAAAAGTTGTTTTCACATCCATCTGGTGTAAGTCCCACTTCATCATGGATGCAAGTGCCATGGTAGCTCTAATTGAAGTATGTCGTGCTACTGGGGCAAATGTCTCTTCATAATCAATTCCCTCTTTCTGAGAAAAACCTCTGGCCACAAATCTTGCTTTAGACTTCTCAATACTTCCGTCAGCTGCATGCTTTATTTTGCATATCCATTTGGAGGATACTATACTCTTTCCTTCCAGTTTGGGAACTGTATCCCAAACATCATTCTAGTATTCTTTCATCATAACATCTTCCATGAGTTCGTCTTGTTGGGTCATCAACATATCCTAGTCTTCTGCATTCAACCTTGAAGGTTGGAACCCTCTTTACTCTTATTAAAGTCTCGATCCAGCAGGAAGTTGTCCATCATGTTGTACCATGTCAAACTTAGATATCTTCTGTAGTCACTCCCCTTGAAGTGGAGTATGATCTTCCCTCTTCATTCTGTATAGGTGGCTCTATGCTTGATATATACTTGTCAATAGAGTATGCCATGTCATAGTCTATTCTTTCTGAGGCAAATCATGAACCTTTGCTTTGTACACTTGTTCTTGTAGATCCATATGGAAGATACTACGTACTTCCCTTTATGTCTCAAAATCATATCATATACATCATTCCCCATGATCAACTGTTATTCTTTGATCAGAGCATTATTTTCTTTATCTTGAGTTATCTCTTATACCCATGGTGGTCTTCATCCTTCGAGGTGGATCTACCGCTCTCTGAAGCTCTTTGTTTCGTCATGTTGTCTCTGACCCTGGGAGCTTCAGATTCATGTTTATTGAATTGTCATTACTTGTTCTTCGGAACAAGTCTCATCCTTGTTTTCTTGTAGGAGGTTGCTCAGAACCTTTCCTACAATTCAAATGCACCAATTGCATGGTTAGAACTATTTCATAAAACATATGCATAACGACAAATTCTTATGCATCATGCAACTATTTAGCCAATACAACATTCATCCATATCTCATGGAAACTTTCTAGATGACATCATTGAGATTGTGCATTAATCCAATATGTCATGTAAAGAGGTTTCATTCTAGATAAGTAGCAATGGAGATATGTATAGCACCATGAGATACTTACCGATCACATGCATATTAGTAGTATACAGTCATTAATGCAAACAATCTATCATGCATAACACATCAACTGAATATGCATAACAAAACAATATCATTAAATGACAATTGAATACTTATCTTTTGTTTGTTTTTTGGGTAGGCTCCTTCTTGATCATTCTCCTTCATCATTTTCTTCATTCATGAAATCATCATTTCTTATCCAAATGATAAGATGGATAAGAGTTTCGCCAATAATTGAGTTCTTCATATTCCTCATCGCTTGAGGGATCTTCTTTGAATGGTGAGAGCCTGATCTTCA
The DNA here is from genome assembly GCA_001517045.1 of Pseudotsuga menziesii. Classification (NCBI taxonomy): domain Eukaryota; kingdom Viridiplantae; phylum Streptophyta; class Pinopsida; order Pinales; family Pinaceae; genus Pseudotsuga; species Pseudotsuga menziesii. The sequence goes on from LPNX010326396.1 coordinate 12,311, forward strand.
ATTTGCTCCCATCTTTCTTCTTCTCTTCTTATGAGACGAGCTTCTTCTTCTTCCCAAAGTCAACTGAAAGTAATCACTTCCTTCTGGCACACATTCCTCACATGAATGAATCCCATGATCATGGGAGGCCATTCAAGGTGGCTATCACCACTTCTGCATTCTTTGCTTCTTCTTCTACCGCTTCAAGATGTTATGCATTCTGGATCTTCACATTCTTCAACTGTTTTCTCAAATCCATATTCGTATCTTCAAATAGCTTGATCAAGGAATCAAACATATTCAGTGTCTTTAGGGAAGACACTTGCGGTACAAGTTTTTCTATGATTGAATCAACAGTGATCTTCTTGGCCTTGATCAAGTTCTTCTTGTGTAAGGTTTTCAGGCTCATCTCCCTCTAGAACTGGAACCTCTCTACTCATGTAGGTGTCCAATTCATTTTCTTTAGAGGAAAAAAATACTTTCATGCTTGGAAGTTTTCAACTTCACCAAGCTTATCATCAAGCTGATGTGATAAATCACTTTGAAATGAGAACCTCAAATGCAAATAGCAAAAGATTAGATCTTACCGATTTGAGGTGTCCGTCCTGCTTCCGGAGTTGGCTAATCTACGGTTTGTCAGAGAAACCCTAATTTTCAAAACTTAGAATATTTCAGATCTGATTGTATAGAAAGATAGATATCTTCAAATGGAGCTATCCAATGTACTCCTTTTCTGAAAACAGTGGAGGGAAGCTCCCGGAACAGGAAGCCCTAGTTTTCCAATTTCTTCTGCAGAAATGTCTGTTACTGTTTCTGTGATATCTCCAAAGTTAATACTCCTCTATGTTTGAAATTTCGCACTGAGGTAACCTCTCATGTCCCTGATCCAAAACCATAGGTTTCATCCGAATTGGTTTCACCAATTGGGATTTATGATCATTTTCCCAAGGTGACCTGTTATAGGACTGTTCAAAACAGTGAAGTTATATGGCATGCCACGTGTCACTAGTTCATCTTCAGGTTCTGAAATTCGGACCACAGAAATTGCAGTCTGTTTTATTTCTGGAACATCTTTAGGAATTCCATTTGGACCTTTGTATCCCAAGCTATATCAATTTTCCCTAGGTGTCCTGTTTAGCAATGAATTCTTGAAGAGGCTGGAACCCTAACTTGGAGGGACCATATATCCTAGATTATAGCGAATCTGAGGCTGAATTTTGGGTACAATGTTCATCAGGATTATATATTCAGTCTCTAAAATTTTCAGCTCCTGAACCTTCTCCAATATTGAGATATATTGAATATACCAAAACTTAACAGTTTTAGTATTTAGGGTTTTTCTAGCTCCGGGTCAAACTAGGGTTTGAATTTCCCAGAGTTTCACCCAACCAAAAATATTGATACATGTCTCTAAAATTCGATTTTGATTAGGAGAGAAATCCTATGTTGGGATCACTCAAAAATTCTTCTTCTGCAAGAATCCCTAATTTCCCACACTGAAAACTGAAAATGCTCGGAATCGAATTCCGCTTCAACAGAAAGATGCCCCCTTCAATGGAGAGTCAGCCTAGCCTTCTTTTGCTGATCGATTGTGGAGAGAGAATAAAAAAGTAAGAAGCCCTAGATTTTGTAGCTGCACAATGTCTTCTTTTCGGAGTGGCTCTAATACCATGTTAACTTTTCATATGCTTAGCTAAGACATCAGTACTTCATTTCATTTTCATAACAAAAGCATATAAACAGGATCACTGAAAGATAGACAAGCACAACCATACAAAAGGAACACAAAGATTTATCCTGGGAAAACCCTGAAGGGAAAAACCCAGCAAAATTTTCCTCAATATAGATGCCCCAAAATGATAAAAGATAAAAGATAAAACCAGCAAGGAGATCAAATCCTGATCCTCCTCCTTCTCCAGCTACTTCTCTTCAACACTAATGCGCTACACAAGTGAGAGTGTGTGTCACAAATGAGGAGCACTACACCTCTATTTATATTCATCTGTTCACTTAAGTTAACTCATCTATCATGTAGGCTCGAGTTAATCATGTAGGTTCGAGTTACACATGTAGGCTCAAGTAACCACACTGGGATGCTAATGACCCACCTTTACAATTAGAGGGGACTGCCTCATGACTCTTATTAGTTCTTCCGATTAGGAGCATCGGAGTACAAAGTAAAACAAGTGGTTCTCCCGGTAGGACCACTGGGGACCACAAAGAAATACATATAGAATATTCTTCGAAGTTACAATATTTCAACACAAACCGCTCCACGTACACCACATACTACTCCCATATTGTCCACTGAACAGTCGGCAAAATGCTCTGCGACACCCCCGAGGGTAGCAGAGGATGCAACTGATGCTGCCCCACTCACAACAGATGATGTAGAAGAAGGGGTGGATGCAAGGTTAGATAGAGATGTGGAAGCATTTCCTAGATCTTCTCGTGTCACTAGAACTGGTTCAATAGTGTGTAAATTTTTGGTGAATGAAGAACTGGCTCCAATAAATTAGAGAGGATTCTAGGTCATTATAGATTGTTCAATTTATTTTTTATCATTTGTGTCTAATATACTGATAATATTTTTTAATGTTGACTAATGATGGCATTAATTTTTTTCAAGAAATGATATATTTTATAAACATATGAATGATTTGGCCTTGGAGATATTCGGGCCCACCATCCGCACAATGTGGAACAAGCAGCCAAAAGCTTTAAAGGATTATCTAACTAATTGCTTGGTTAGTCTGTTCGAAAAATATACCTTTGATACATCGAAGGTCCTACAGAAGACTGGAAAACATCTGAAGATTGTTCGAGGCTAGTATAGGGTTCACCTAGAAAAGAATCCTAGGTATGAGCACCCTCCAATGATTCCATCTATGGAGTGGAAATCCCTAGTGGAAGATGAAAAAGAGAAGGGCCTGAGAAAATCAGGAAAGATACCACTAGCTGGAACAGGGAGGTATGCGATACATTCCAAAATGTAGTGGTAAGCCTTATTATTACTAGTTTTTATATCAATTTATGTATATCGACTAACGCATTTAAAAACTTAATTAGTCTCTCGGACACATCTAAGGCCACCAAGGCAAGAATTGAAAAAAATGGCCAACACAAGCTTGGGCTTGGTGGTTACTCCAACTTCGCGGCCCGATATGTAAGTATCACAAAACTTGAATCCGCATCCAATATCATACAGATTATTATTTTTGTTTTGTTCTGGCAAAAAATGTAAAATTAATGACATCATGCAAATATGAAAGCCGACTGGTTCAAATAATTGCCTAGTGTGGATTACATGAAGCTTGGCTTCGAACAGGGCTTTAACGTTGTTGTTGAACACCGGAGAAGCTTGTCTGGGCATACTGCACGATCTTCTGTTGATCCATCTGGTGCCCAGATATGTAAAAACTGAATAGTTTTATGATAATTTATTAATGCTCATGCAATTTATTCCTCATAAATAAATTAACATAAATTATTTATTCCTTTTTGTGTAGGAAAGTAATGATCTCGTTCATGTCGAGGATGTACATGACCAACCAAACAAATATCATGCTTCTCATCCTGGTAATGAATTTATTAATGTGCTATTGTTTTTTATAGACCATTGCAGATGATGAACATTAATTCTAATTCTACACAATTCAACTGCAAAGCATGTAGATGTAGATAACACGAAACAGGTTGTCCCTGTACAAGATAATGTTGAACATGTTGACGTGCCCATGGTAGGTAAAAACACACATTCGTAATGTTTTTTTAAATGAATTACTCGTATTTATCAAAATATAAATATATTAATGAAATATTTTGACACTATTGCAGAAATTCATCGACCCTTGCCTGAAGTTCAACCTTGCGAGCAGACTATTAGGGATATCAATGATCAGATTCCGAAAGATGTGACTCTAACTAAATATTTAAAGAGAAGAAAAGTAAAAAGGAAGTGACTAAACAAATTTTGAGTCATTCTTATTTATTAAAAAAAACATTTAATGGTTTTTTCCTATGTTTCATGAATGAATGTTTGAATGAATGCTTTAATGAATGGTTTACTGTTTTTTTTTCTGCCATTGACTAAATGAATGTTTTAATGAATGGTTTAATGAATGGTTTTTTCAGGTATTGAATGATTGAATGGTTTAATGAATCATTTAAAGAATGATTTAATGAATGCATCTTTCAACTATTGAGTGAAATAATTTGCAGTAGATGCATTGTTATTTGCATTGTAGATGCATTGTTATTTGGATTGTGAAATAGTGAAATAAATTGTTATTTGCAAGTAGATACATTGGGTTTGGGGAGTTGAGAGTGATGTGAGGGGGGGGGGGAGCCATAAGAGCTTCCACCTTCATGTGGTTGGTCCTGTTTAGTAGAGAATATTAAATTATTCTCGAAACAAAGAGGAGCTCAATGAATGGTAAGGAAGAATACATTAAAAAACATCTATTTCTATAATTTTCACTATTTCTATTTGACTCCTCCATTGGAACTTGTTACAGATAGCATTGAGAAACATTTCCATAGTTCAGAGGCAAGAAATGGCGTTTTCATTAGATCGATGGCCTTATATACATAGTATTTTTGGTTATCCATGTTTTATCAGGTGATCTATTCTTAACAATTAATTTACTCGAATAGTTGAATAGTATTGTAATTTACATTGTAATAGAATTGTATTTATTTAGATTAGCTTTGGCTTTGTTATTTTCATAAACAAACATAAATTTATTTGATGGGTCCTAACATGAAACTATTGCAACAGGACAAAATATGAAGTATGCTGAATGATGTTTTTAAAGGTAAAGCATAAGAAGCCAGTGTGAAGATCCACAAATCAAGGTATAATTATGTTTTCTTTTGTTTGATTGAGTTGTGTATTGGGTGTTTATGCATGTGCACACACATACATTTAGTTGATGATGATGATTACCATACATTGAGGCAAACTTTGTTCTATTCGATCTAAACAATTACCTTAAATAGTTTGATTTATCATGATAACTGGCCCCTTGGTAATACTGTACCAATTCCATATAGCTAGGACAACAAAATTAAATGTAGGCATTTCATTACAAGAGATATGATAGGAATTTGAGTTTGATGGGAATATGAAAGGTCAAAAGACAGAAAAATATAGATAGACTTGTGAGGAAAATGGAATCTGAAGCATTGTTTCCTTATTATTCCGCATGAGTATATTGTTATCTGCCCAAGTTTATCTTTCTCCAGTAGTTTTGTAATTTTCTTTTTAATATCATATCTTGTTCAACTTTCATGTTTCATTGTGCAGTGGAAAACCTATGTTTATATTTTTGCTTATCCCTGTAGGTTGTGAGTTGGGCATGGTGCACATTGATATTTTCAGTTTCCATTGTAACTTTTCCCCCCAAAATCGTTGTGCACTTTATTACTCATAATTGCTAATTTGTTAGAGAGTCTTCTTTGTGAAAATCTTTTATTAGGAATTTATATCTTTCTTTATTGGCTCCAGTTTATCACCAAGTTTAAAGTGGTCACTTAGATCAAACATCTCAACTATGGAATACAAAAGAAGAAGAACTACATTGATAATTATGGTAACAAAGTATTGAGATCTGCTTGAAAAAAATAAAGATCTATTTGATACTTTATTTATGGAAGGCATTGTTTGAATGCTTAAGTTATAAAAACTATTTATTTTTGTTGTTTTTAGGCAATCTTCCATAGGTATCCATGGCCTGAAAAAGAGTATCAGTCATTTTCACTGATTTACAATGATATATCACTAGATTTGGTATGACATCTTTTCACTAAAGGCAATAGTTTCACATTTGTTGGAAACGGTTTCGAGGTTCTTTCCCAAGGAAAAAATGTTTTTATTGAAGAAATCCCATTTGCATCCATGAATTTTGGTGGTGTTGATCCTAATCACTTCAAGAGTAAACAACAACATGCTCTTGTTATTCGAAAGGGTTACTAGAAGGTATGTAATAGAATCATGTTAGTTTTCCAGGTTTAAGATTGACTATATTTAAGGATAAACACATGCATACCATGTTCTTTGTATGAGTCATAGTTAATAGTAGGTATGTCATGGGATTAATATACTCTAATAAATCAATTTTGCTATTTCCTTCAGTTTGACATGGGAGACTTCCTCATTGATGATCAATCAACAGGTCAGCATACAGTCCATGTTATTCAATTGGGTACATGATTGCTTCTTAAGGAATCTTATGAAAATATTGATGGCATTTTATGAACATTTAGTTGTAGGTTTTTGTGCTGGAGGTTGTGTTTGTATTGCAAATTCTTGAACTTCTTTGCTAGCTGGTCCATCAATAAAGCTTGCATACCTTTGATCTTTTGGAAATTTCTTGTATAAGTTAGTGGTGTTTTTTAGGTCTACGCATGATAAACGAATATAAACCACAGGGGTGTGGCACATCTAAAGCTTGTATGCTATTGCACTGTGTGATCATTGTACTATTGCAATGTGTGATTTCCATGCATGATCCATATTTAAAATTATATGCATCTACCATTCTAGGTGAAACTTTTGATTTCCATGTACGTTCTTAAAAAACAGCCCTTCCAGCTTACCAAAAAAATCAGTAATATGCTATAGAATCCAACTGGCTCATTTTGAGGGAAGTTTTTCTTCACAAAGAAAAGTATGCAGATATTTCCAATGAGATAAACCAATGTAATCCCATGGAAATGGATATTGGAACATGGGAAAGCGATACTTGACAAGATGTGTATGCCATTTAACTTGAAGGATAGATGGAGTAATATGAAGAAGAGTAATTACTGAAGCATGTACATACATGGATGAATTAATTGTGTATCTTGTTCCCAATCTTCATCTTTGGAGGAAAACTGCTTGGAATCTCATGTGTAATCTCAACATATCCTTCTAGCATTCTACTCAATTATACTAATACTTTCTTCTTAGTGTCACATTTTTCAACATTATTGGACTTTATGCCATCTAAGACTCTTATTTGCACCATTTAATAACACTCCTTGGTATCCTTTATTGTATTTATGAAGTTATTTGTAAATAACAACACTTCTCTCTGGCCCTTATCTTTAATTGACAACTAAATTATTTTTCTATCCTTTATAATGTCCTAAGTTCTTCTCAAGTGATTTATATCTCCATTGGGCATCCACAAACTACTTATATTTTACATTTTAGTCCTTCAGTTGACTTGGACTTGAGAATGCATTTTATTTATGTGCTTGACAAAATGATTCTATATCATCACTCATTTGGACATGTTGAGTGAAAATCTATCATATCTAAAACACCTCTTAGATTATTTTGATGCATAAAATTCAATGATCACTGGCAGAGTGTGTTCTCTAGAATGAAAAAGATATATAGAAGCATACCATACTGATATGTCATAAGAGTTGTCAGGTAAAGAATTATAAATGAAAATAGATTATCAACATTGTCTATCAGAAGAGTTGTATCACGTATGTTTATCTGTGTTTGAAGTTTCAACCACGCTATCTCCACTTATGCTAATGTTTCTATCTACACGAATAATAGGTGTTTGGTATTGTTGCAAGTCTAGACTAGTTTGAATCTCCAAAGCTTCATATATGCAAGGTAGTTTTCTATGACATTCTATTATCACTTCGGATGTTTTGTAAGCAAGTAAAGACGTACTCATGGTTTAAGTGAATTTGTGAGCTCAACAAGTTGAAAATATTCAATATTTGTTTTGCATGAGGGAACAACTTGAGGCCACATTCAGAAGTAATAATGAAACAGTGATTCATCATCCCTCTATTTTATGTTGAAAAAAAATTTCATGCCAATATCATAGGTCTAGCTATGTCAAAGTGTCCAACAAAGGCAGTTGTGATTTGTTGGAAGTGACTAATAGATTCAGTGCTAGGTGGTGAAACCATCTAAGAGATTCATCCCTGAATGAATCAAGGGAAGATTGGTAATATTGACGTAAACACCGGAGATTCCCAGACAAGTAATGGGGCTTATAGTCCTGTTTTGTTTGATTGAATTCATAAGTTTCCAATTTTGAAGAATGGATCACATCCCTTTCTGAGCTAATATTTTATATTTTGTATTCAACATGTCTAGGTTTGGATACTGATCAATTTCTCACAGATATTAGTGAAGCAACTTTGATCATGTTGACTATTAGAATGTAATCCTTTACCTTCTTTTTATCCAGAGAAGTCTCTAATTTTTTTCATGTTTATGAATGTCATAAAAAATGTAAAATCCTACTTACACAACATCTTTACCTTTTATTCAGGGTGGGCTTGCACCTGGTAGTTTCAACTTTGATGCAAAACTGTAAGTGCTCTATAAGTCTTCAACTTATACATTCCTCATTATGACCAACCACAAAATATTTGTGCGTTCAAGACATTCAAATGTTACCATTGTTACTGCATGTTTAAGTGAACTACACAACACCGCTTCCTGAATGGAAACCTGTCAAAAAAAAAAATGTTAATTCTACCACCAGGCATCGCTTTTCCAACATTGTTCCGACGCTTTTGTTGAAGGTCCGTCACCTTCAGTCGACAATCAACCGATGCTTTTTCTGAAGCTCCGACACCTTGCCCGTCGAATATTCAACGCTTTCCAAAAAACCACCAATGGCTCTACCATGCCTCCGACACTTCAGCCTGTCGGAAGGCCGACCCTTCAAGTTTTGGTGAGTGTTGTATATTCGATGGTTTTTCCATGAATCCAACACTTTATCCCGTCGGAATTCCAACCCTTCAAGTGTTGGTAAGTGTCAGATATTCGATGGTTTTTGCAAGTTCTTAGTGACACTTTGAAACAGATAACTATCGAATATGAAACACCATGGTTGCATCGGCTCTCCTACCGACATTGATAACATGTCAAATATCTGACGGTATGCCACTGATAGCCAAAAAAAGTGCATGTGTCAAAGATGCGACAGAGAAGTGTCAAATTTGAGACATGCAAGGTGTCGGATTTTGGGCTCAACTTATGTTGTGGAGATAGGCAACAGGGGTGACCTTGAGTACGATGTCATGGATTATTTGTAAAGCATTGCATACCCTTGGGTTGATGTCCTAAATAATAAACGTCTACACACAAAAAATAGACAACTCCTCCCAAGTGGTGATAGTTCTACGCAACTCTGTCTCCACATACCAAGATCTCGGCATTTCTTCCAGAGTGTGAACGAAAGCATGGACCCATTCATCTCTTGGTCATGACGCCCATAAAGTCTGAGACTCAATTAAATGACTGGTGGGATCATCTCGTCCGTCATATCTCCCAGCATGATAAACCTCTAAATCGTCAGAGCACACCATCATCAATATGTGTCACTGCTACTAGTCATGGATCATCTATTTGTGTGTCACCCACCATCAAGACAGAGTAGCCTTCAGTGCTACATAGAGAGCTAGTATCCTATGTGGTTCAAAAAAATTCTCTTCAAATTCCTAAAAGAACTTTGATAGTCCCGGTAGTCCTTCATAAATGGGTAACTCGGCAGTCTCAGTTGCAACATGCTGAAGAGACTATGTAATCAACCCCCATTTCCCAAATTATATTTCATGCAACCTATTCTGCCAATTTTCCAGAGCATCGTCAAAGTCAGAGGACGCAAAACTTGCACTGTGCCATCCAAGTTTGCCATCGACAGTAGGATGGATATATTCTTCAGAGATGTTGTAAGCGTGATCCCAACTTCTCCCGACTTCATCCTTTACAGGTTCAATATACCATTGTACCTCTTGAGGGTCCATAGGAATAATGACCTTGACATCCTAGTTTTCAATTGTCATAACTCATTTTTGAAGTTGATAAATACCATGTTATCATTATCCTATCCAATCCCTAGTAGCGTGGGATAGGAACCACCATCTTCTACTACTTCTATCACATCAAAGTCAGCATGCATTTTCATACCTTCAATGTCGAAAATCAAGTTTGAAACACGACCAATGGGATAAAACTTTGCCTGATTTGCTAGTCACAACTGCACTGGCGACCATCCCAATGTTGGCTTTCCCATCAATTTCCAGGTTTTCTTTGTCAGAATGTTTACATTTGATCCAAGATCCAAAATGACCGAGTCAACCTCATAATCTTTGATCTGGATATTCATACTCATCTTTTTTCTTGTCTTCCTTTTTTGCAAAGAATTCACAGCTGAATCCTTTAATGTCTTATCCGAGTGGTGCAATAACGCCTCAAGCTCAACAAGGGCATCAGAATCCCTTTCCAGTGATAGAAAACTCTCAAAGAACTGTTACAAGGTACCATGCTACCACGATGGTCCTACCTCTACAAATGGATCAAAAGCAAATGGCATATCAACAATTGGTAACTTACCCAGATTTTTTCCAATTTCATTCTTTGCGCCAAAGAAGGTGTCTTTCTCTATCGCAATATCAAATGCCACCTTTTTCTTTCCAGCAAGCTGAACTTGCAGTCGTCGTCCATCATCTCGATTTGTCGCATCGCTGCTAGCGACGATCCCAACGTCGACTTCCTTCATTTGTGGCTCGACCTAAATTGTTGCAACTGTTGGTCCTTAATTCAAGTTCAATGGTGGGTTATGATTCAATGGCTAATTCATCAGTTTATTCTAATTCTAAGGTGGGTTATGAGTCTTATTTTGCGGTGGGACCTGGTTCTGCATTATCGGTTGGTTCTGTACTTAGAACGTAGGTTGATTCTGATTCTGTACATCCTGTAACTAAGGAATATTTCTATCCTGCCATTTTGAAATCAACTGAGGGCAGACTTCAACATTATGATCACTAGCTTCACAGTATGTACACTACGCATGAGGGCACTCCCTTTGATAATGCCCAAATACCCCACAGGTGTAACATTGGATTGATTCATGACCTCATCCTCCTCCTCGACCTCTAAACCCTCCACGAAATCCTCCTCGGACTCCTTCTTGTTGAAACTACAGTTGGGCCATCTGTTGCTGCGGTGGGTTTGGTTGGTGCTGGACATAGTGCGTGGCTTGAACATATTGTGGCTAATTATACTATATTCATGATGCCTGGTTATACTATCGTTGTACCACCATTTGCGGTGGAGGTGCAAATTGCAACTGTGCTGTAAATTGTTGCTGCGGTTATGCAGGGACAAACTGCAACGGAGGCGGTGGTGTATATGGCACTTGTGCTGCTGGTTGCACTACTTGTGGTTGCACTTGCACTATCCAGGGGTCCTCACCTTTCACAAAATATGAATCATACATCCTTTCCTGGAGCAAATCATAAGCTCAGTAGTTTTTATCATCATGTCCTACTGACCAACAAAATGTACAATACAAATTTTCGGCCTTGGTAACCATCTTCTGCATGTAATCACAGTTCTCATGTCAATTCCCATAGACCTAACATATGCGACACCATGGTACACCAGCATAGCTCAATGGATTCGGGCCTCCTGATAGCAAATAATTCCAAAACATCAGACAGATGTCCTTGGTATGTCCGTCTGCATGGCAACAGGTGCACCAAAGATAATCACGATCTTCCTTAGCCTTTTTTATATCTTGCATTTGGAGCGTCAAATTGGCCAACCATGCTTGAATCTAGTTCATTCTGACCACAGATTCTCCTACTGGTGATGCCTCCAATTTCATGCGGTCTCTAGATCCTCACTCTGTGTCACAATATTTTTCTACATTAGTGGTTGTCTAATATGTGGGACAAGCGCAGTGATGAACCATTCCTTGTGATGAACATCTCTCATCTAAAAATTGACGGATCCATCAATGTCTTAAACCATTGATCAAAGTCCCAAATCATCTCGTTGGGGAACTGTTTGATCTCTTTCAATTCAATAATATATTGAACCTAAAACTTTGGCTTCTTGAATTCCTCAAATAACCCCATTTGGATCTCATCCAATGTCTTCGCAGTAACTCCCTAAGGAATTCGCGTGAATCTCATGAACCATTCTAGCGTATGGCCCCTAAAAGTAGTGGCGAGATGATTTTTCTTAACATCATCATCGATAGTTTTTCGGGTGGTCCCGATCACCTCACATAAGAACCAGCACTACCCTAGATCATCAATGCCATTTCCATTGAATATCAGTAACTTCATTTCGTCGCCCACCATTCTGGGCCTTCTTCCTCCTGCTGGTGCTCTGTTACTATACTGTTGTTGGCACGTCAGGCAAGTTGATCCAGAGTGTGTATTTTTTCCTTATGGTGGAGTAGTGCATGGAGGTGTGGGAATGTTACTACTAAGGTTCGATCCTACTGTCCTTCCGGGCGTAACCTAGGCCTGGTCATCCTCATCATCACAAAAAGGTCGCTTCGTCCTGTGTGGTTTTTCTTCATGGCATCACACTTCGATCGCATCAGGAACTTCTCCTGTCCTCTACCTCTTCTCTCAAAACCTTGCTCCTCCCCTTGTACAACCACTTGCTTCCTTCATGACCTTCACATTCTCACCAGAACTCATGCCCATCTACCTCTTACCTTTTCGTGCATCTCCCCCCTTCCATCGCGATGCCTACATCCTCCGCACACCAGAGTTCCACTACTCTTGGTCCATCTTTAGAATACCTTTTTCATAGACCAGTTGCTTAATTGACAGTTCTAGTGACAACAAGAATCTTTCTTGAGGTCCATTGAAGAACTCCCTTTCTACTTCGCTAAAGGACTTATTGGTTTCAACTACAAACTTGATGATGTATCCTTCTAAGATACTATCCAACCACACTTCAACTACCCGCGATTCCTTATTGTTGGTTTCTTGTAACTCTTGGATCATCTACAGGGTCAAGGATGCCAGATCTCCTCCTTGGAATTTTGTCTTCTTCTTAGTGAAATTTGTCAGCCATTCATGCAAAAGGACAGGAAATTCACAAAATAATCATTCATGAGGACCGTCGTGGATATACCTATCCAACCAGCGGCCCATCAACAACTTCAAATTCTGATTTTCAGCTTCAGTAAACTCCCACAACTTTAGATCAAACCATCCTTTGATCTTCGATCGAGTCGGATGCCAAAACATATCCTCCTTTTAATAGCAACTCATGTCCTAACAATGGAACCATTTGTTGGTGAATCCCACCAACAAAGCCTCGTCGACAGGAATTCTCACTATTTCAACACCCAACCAGCGCAATCTCCCTGAGCACTGGCCCAGACAGTTTTTACCCTTCCCAGCAACATCTATGGAGTAGATGAAGTCTCACCCGAGATGTTCAAGGGAGAGTTGTCGGAACCAAGTTTCTGGTAGTGGGGACGAAGGATATGGGGATCTGACGGGTAGACACCATAACTGCTAGATCTAGAGCTTTGCAGTCAATGTTAATTCATTTCCACAACTTGCAGAGTGCATTCAGAACTATGTAGTCATTATAGATTCCTTTCCACAGCATCATACAGTTGTCACAATATCGCTAATACCGTAGCATTGTTCATAAAACATATCAACTCATAGTGCAACAGAAAGTAGCAGACTTTAAAACAGATCGCATCAATATAGCAGAAAGAGACTAAATCATAGCAACATCATAACAAAACAGGTCGCAACATTATAACAGATTAGATCATAGTAGTGATAACAGAAAATATGTGTGCAACAACTATCATATCATATTAATCTTGTGCAAAGGATCCAAATTACATAATTCTTCTCCAAAACCGAAGACTGCATACATCAGGAAAACCCAGATAAATCACAGATACATGGGAAATTATTCAAAAAGCAGATCACACTAGACCTTATGTGATAATTATTCTCTGATGCGATTCTCCTATGATGATCATGATCCTCTCTTTTTCTCCTCTTTCCTACTTGCAAAACTAGATCTATAAATAGGCTTGTGTCTTTACATTGAGGGTCCACTTCTAACTAACTTGTAACTGCTAATGACATATTGCAACAAAACTTGGTCAAATAATCTATAAAATATTCAAAGTGGTTATTCTTTTTCCCATCGCGTTGATCTAGCCTTGCGCGGTACTGCGTGAGCGTGCATAGCTTCCGTGACACTGCGCAGCTCACTTACCAAAACCCCTGCCAACATGGGTTGATTATTATAGCACCCCCCCTTAAGCTTGACTTTATGAGTAAATATCAGAAAATTATAGGGCCTAGAAACAAGGCTTAGACACCCTTTTACATACTGCATGTACATACAACCAAGGAAAGAGGAAAAACCCCATTGGGAAAATCCTCCCTTAAACATGGACAGGAAAAAAAATTGGAAATCTTGTTATCAATCATTCTTCACCACATGATAAAAAATCCCCAACAGTTATTTGAGATTACTGAAGGTCTTCTCACATAATACTTTGGTGAATATATATGCTACTTGTTCTGAAGATGAGCAGTAGAGTAGAGCAATGGTACCATCATGCACAAGCTCCCTGATATAGTGCATATGGATCTCAATGTGCTTGGTTCTTTGTCTTTGAACTGGATTAGTGGAGATTCAAATGGTGCTTTGATTGTCACAATAGATGACTATTGAAAACTCTAATTCGAAACCACATTCTCCAAGTATCCCCTGCAACCATAACATTGAGTAGTTGCATTTACAACTCCTCTATACTCTACCTCTATAGATGAGAGTGATATGGCACTCTACTTCTTACTCGACTAGCTGGTTGGTCCATCTACAAGCATGAGCACATATATCGAGGTAGACTTTTGATATTTGTTGTCACCTTCCCAATCACTGTCAGTAAATCCAACTAGCTCTAAGTTAGATGTTTCTTTGTAGAAGATCACATGAGTCCTTGTTCCCTGAACAAAGTTTAGGATCCTCTTGGTTGTTCTCCAATGGATCTCATGAGGCTGATCCATGTATCTTGAAGCCATAATAACTACATAAGATAAGTTTTCAAGTGTGTGTAAGATAAACCAAACACCCAATCAAATGCCTATACATTGTATTATTTACCATAGGAGAAGAACCTGCTTCTTCAAGCTTAACTCCTGAAAGGAATGGAGTCTTGCTTGGCTTGCAATATTTCACACTGAAATTGGTGAGAAAATATGAATCATAATTTGACTAATGAACCTTGATTCCAAGTTGGGATTGAGCAATTTTGAGACCCAAGAATTGGCTCAACAATCCCAAATCTGTCATAGAAAAGGCATGGCTCATTGCATCCTTCAAGGAGGCAATCTCTTTCTTTGAACTTCCCGTAATCAGTAGGTCATCCACATAGAGAAAAATAATCATTAAATAACCATGAATCAGGTTCAAATAAACATTAGGATTAGACTTGCATCGAACAAAACTTAGTGACAGCAGAAAGCCATCAATCTTGGCATACCAAGCCCTAGGGGCTTGCTTGAGCCCATACAATGATTTATTTAACCTACACACTAAAGATGGATTAGATACAAAACCTTATGGTTTTTGCATATAAATCTCTTCATTTAAATCTTTGTTCAGAGAGGTACACTTTACATCCATGTGATGTACCTCCCATTGCTTCGAAGCTGCAATGGCTAGGGCAAGCCTTATGGAGTCCATATTTTCCATTAGTGCAAAGGTCTCATTGTAATAAATACCATGTACCTGAGAGTATCCCTTAGCTACCAATATTTCCTTATATTTCAAAGGTGAACCATCAGCAGTAAACTTAGTATTAAAGACCCACTTACACTTCACTAGCTTTCTCCCTGGGGGGAGATCAACCAGTTCCCGTGTGTTGTTCTTCTGGAGCGAGCTCAATTCTTCTTTCATGGTTGTTTTCCATATTGGATCATGTACTACATATTTATATGTATTTGGATCAGAATCTATCATCAAATAAAACTTCTCAACAAAGAGTGTATCTTCCACACAAAGGGCACTCTCAAATTGAGATCTAGTCCTCCTAGTGTCATTAAGATTTCCAGCTAGTTCTCCAGCTGCATGAATGGTCCTTGCTATCCACTTTTTTCTTGTAGGGATGTTAGAATATGAAATTAATTCATCATTATCAGAAATATCAGAATCAGCAAACTCATTACTCTCTTCACTTACAATCATTGGTTGTGGTGGTGAAGAGGACTCTCCAACTTCAATTGTTGCTAAAGGCTCTTCTTTGAACTGAACACTTCTTTCAATGAAATATTTGTTAGTGCTCAACTTTATCAGCTTGTACCCTTTTGAATCTTCAGAATACCCAACAAATAGGCACTCTTGGATTTGGGGTTGCAAATCCTTCCTCTTTTCAATTGGAATTCTAGCCCAAGCCTTTGAGCCAAAAATCCTGAAATGGGTCACATCTAGCTTGTGCCCACTCCAAGATTCGAAAGGACTCATACCATCAAGCTGCTTATGTGGCACCCTATTTTGGATATAGGATGCACTATTTATAGCCTCACCCCAAAACTTTGGTGGCAAAGTTTTATCCTCCATCATGCAAGTTGACATCTCCTTCAGTGATATGTTCTTTCTCTCGGCAACACCATTTTACTGTGGTGTGTAAGGAATAGAATACTATATATGGATACCTACATCTTTGCAATACTGGATGAACTCAAACTTGAAATATTCACCACCATTGTCAAATCTGAGGATCTTGAGTTTCCTCCCAGACTGGTTTTCAACCAATGCTCTAAAGACTTTGAAGAGGTAAAAAACTTCATACTTATGCTTTAGGAAGTGAACCCAACAATACCTGGAAAATTCATCTATGAAGGTGAGTGCATATTTGGCTTGACTCATGGACATATGAGGGAATGGACCAGCAATGTCACAGTGGATCAACTCAAGAGGTGTAGAGGTTCTCTCATGACTAGCTCTCTCATATTTGTGCTCTGGGTGTTTTCCTAGGATACATCCTTGACAGACTCCCTTAGAAAACTTGATCTTTGGTAACCCTATGACCATGACTTTGTCACTCAAATTAGAAAGATACTTGTAGTTAAGATGGCCAAATATTTCATGCCAAAGCTTGCTTGCTTCATTAGCATGAGTAACAAGAGCAAGGGGGGTTGAGTAGGGTAGAAAATGGGAAAACTTGTATACCTTCAAAGTGTGATCAACAACACCTTTTGCTATGAATTTACCATTCGAAATCTCAATGATTTCAACTTAATTAGGGGAGAAGATGACTTTCTTTGGAGACCCAGTGTGATTCATCTGATACACTGACAAGATATTAGAGGCAAGACCTGGAACATACAACACATTATTGAAAATTGCAGACCAACTTATCTCAACCGGAAGAAAATTTTCTACTCGTTTTCTGTGCCAAACAGGAAAACTCAAACCCAGAAATTGATGATGTAGCTACCTCAAAAAACATGATGTTGTACAGACTATATGGAAACCATACAAACACTTTGTATAGACTATCTGTATGGACCTCAAAAATCATGCATTTTATCTGCCTCGGGAAATGAGCCCAGAAATTTGCCTCAAAATTTGTTCTCGATTGTTGCCTCGAAAAGTGATCCTGTACTTTCCTCAAGAAATGTCTTGTGTATAGAATCTGTATAGTACAGACTGTATGGACAGGATGCAATAAATTTTTCCTCCTCAAAAAATGTTCCCATCCTCCTCGAAATTCATGCCATGTTCTTGTTTTCCTCTTCCTTGATATGTGTGCCCCAAGAAAAATGGCTTCTGCTACTATCTTTCTTCTTTCTCAGAAAATGGCTCTTCTCTCTCTCAAAAATCCAAAGTGTCTCTTCACTTGGAAAATTTCTCTTTTCATGAAAAAATAGAGTGAGTGAAAATCCATCTAATCCTACGGCCCATATTAGTCTAAATGAGTGGTTGTGATTAAATTCACTTTTCTCCACAAAATAATTAATTTCACTCGCTTTTTAAATATTTCACTTAAAGTGCACTTTTTCACTAAAGGCCAATTAATGCTCATCTCAAGTCATTAGTATAAATTCCAAGTGGCTCAAAACCCCTTTTCCTAGTGCCTTAAGCAAAATTAACATAGGGGAACAATTCCTAGATAAATTTCAACACTCCCTCTTACCGAGGAAGTTGTTCTTCACCACACCCAACTTGTCTCTGAAGTGAATAAACTTGCCTCTTCCAAGATACTTCGTTAGGATATCTGCAACCTGCTCATTGGTGGAAATGTACTGAAATGTCACTACTCCTCTCTAACCATAATCTCGAATGAAATGATACCTGATCTCAATATGCTTTAACCAGTCATGAAATACTGGATTCTCATATATCTATATGAAACTCAGATTGTCACAGTAAATCAACGTAGGCCTCATCTCCTGATCAAATAAATCCACCAGAAACTTGTGAAGCCACAATACCTCGCAACTGGCCTGACTGGTTTCCATATACTCAGCCTCTGTGGAACTCAAAGAAACAAGCATTTGCTTTCGATTGAACCACGACACTGCTATTGAGCCCAAGCTGAAATAGCATCCAGAATTTCTCTTCCGGTCTGCCACACTACCTTCCCAATCTGAATCTATGAATCCAATCAATATGATCCCATCTAATCTCCTATAGTCCATGTGACAGCTGATTTTACCACACTAGGTAGATCACACATTTATGGCCTTCCCTATCCCTCTGTAGACTTCTTGGACCCCATTGTCACGTCCCCGTCCCTCTTGACCGGCGAAGAGGACGCGACGATCAACAAACATGATTGGGCAAACCGCCCCATGAACATAAACATGGATAAATCAACGCTGGAATTAAAACTTGCAGGATGCATATTAAGATGCCTAAGCATACACAGATGCAGAATGAATCAGCATTCAGCGGAAGCAACACACGTACATTTCCAGCATAAACATGTTCATCATAATTAATCAATTGACATCAGTATATAATTGCAGAGATGAAATATAGACAGCAGGCTTATCTTTTGGTGAAGAATCCCGCAACCAGCTACGTCGCTGCAACGTTCCACCCAACCATAGGCTAGCTTGCTCATCAATCTCTCAGCAACACTGCCACCCCCGAGCTGGGCATGATTCCTTCGGAATAAGGGTCAATTGCAGGCTTGCACATGGCCAAGGGGATACAAAATAGCCAAACCGACACTGCTGGGTTTATCAGGCCATCAACAGATAAGCCAAGCCAGCACCATCCAAGGGACAACCACTGCATACCAGCAGCCAAACAACCCTTCACATCCCTGTGAAGAAGGCAAAACAACCAGGAAAAGATCCCAAGCCAAGGGTGAGACACAACTCAAATCCAACCACATTGTTGAGTTGTTCTTGGCCCTAACGTGGCCAAAACAACTCAGCCACAACACCCAAAGGATGATTGCATCCACAGCAACCAAAACCAGGGCAATTCAGCAACCTAAACTCACAATGAGTGATGGAAAGCAATCACATCCCACGAAGGTTAATAAACAGCGTTCCCAGCATAACCATGGAAACTCAACGCAAACCCCAGCAGAAAACGGCTCACCACGAATACACAGTGGTCCAAAATGAAATTGGACACCACAGCCAACAAAACGCAGGGAAGACAACTGCCCCAAAATGAAAACAGTGAGCACGACTCTCTCTCATGGGAAAAATCGACCTCAACGGTCTGTGTGTGAGGAAAATATCGCACCCAACAGCAAAATACATGGGAAAGACATACCCGATTTCTGCATGAGGATTCCAGCCTGTGCGTGAGGGGAAAATAGCCTCTCTTTGCACGCGAATCAACGGGCCATAGGGAGGACGAACAGACCTCTGCGTGAGGAGATGAACAGACCTCTGCTCCCTGTGAGGAGGACGAACAGACAAACGAGAATGGAGTCATGGGTGGAGTGTGGGTGTGGGTATGGGACTGACAGCCCTGCCACCCCACTCCCAAAGGTAATAACTGCCCTCAACCACTCAGGCATAACTCCTGAACCACCAGCTGAAGCATTAAAGAGGTTGACAAGGTTGGATGAGACAAGGAAAAGTGACCAATCAAACAAAGGTGGCAAAACATGGGTTCCCCCCCCCCATAGACTAAGGTTTGACAATCCCCCACCCCTTATCCTTTGGAATCACGACCTTTTCATTCAACATTGCACTGCCGTAGCTGGTTGTGGTTTTAGTTTTAATTGATGTGCGTGTTTACATGATGTCGAATTATAATGTGCCTTATGGCATGACATACCATAGGCAACTATCCCTATGGCCGAAACATACACAACCAAATCGATGGTGGGGCTTTTGCCTTGAGCTCCTCACCACGATTAATTACAATATATACATCATGCAAACGGGGTCAAAACCGGGGACATTACACCCATGGTCTTATATTATGCTTTGATGTTACAAGATCATCCCCAAAAATTGCCTGTTTGTACCTATACATGACTTTTAAAGCAATACCTGTGTGTATATGCAACTTTTGACCTCAAACCCGTGTACATCAGGATGTGTGCAAAATGACAAATATTTTTAGAGTTTTCCTCATTTGAGTCCAAATAAATTGACTCTTGGCCTTCCAAATTGCTTGAGAATGCTCAGATTCGACCCTCCATTATGCCTTTGGAACACTATATATTGAGGCCCTTGGATACATTGAAGGGGAGAAATGGAAGAGTAAGTAAACTATTGTCCATTGTTTCCTTATCTTTTTGTATACTTGAGTATGCATCCCGTTGTCCCTTGGAGCACATAGTCTTCTTCCCAAGCTTGCCCTTGCTTTGTGAGCTTGCTATCGAGAGATGGAGGATTGAAGTGGTGGAGGCCCAAGTGGAGGACTCGGTTTCTCTGGTTCCGAGAAGTGACGACATAGTTTGTCACTATTGTATCTCTGATTTATTAATAGAAATATCTTTTCCTATCCAATTCATGTGTGTTTTGAATATGAATATTGAATCCATAGATGTATTTGATTGCTTATAGATGACTGACTATATATGCTAGAGTAGTGCTAACACATTTATATATATCATACTTGATTTGTTTGATGTTGTTGAGGGCAAATTATAATTGCAATTGTATTGGAAAATCTCAATGGGGATCTACTTCAACCATTCGGAACAAGCTACGATCCTATGTCCCTTAGTGTTATATTTGCTTACTTCTCTTGTGTATTGGAAAAGATTGATTTATGGTGTCATATTGTCTGTTGTGGTACCCCTAATCCATTGGAAGTTTCTCTCTGTAACAGAATTGGTGATTCCGTTGGGGAGGTTCCTAGTTGTTTTTCTTTGGGAATTGGGTATACAATGTGCTTGAATTTCTCTTTATTTCTTTGTTTCTGTGTCGGGTCTGGAGGTATGTTTTCCTAGTAGTGTCCTACAGGAGTAATTTGATCTTGGATTTTCAGTTTTCCCTATTTTTCTTCCTTTTTCTTCCTGTACGCAAGTATTTGCATTACAGTCGCGTATACATGTGGTTTTTTCTTGAATTCCCATGTATTTATGTAGGTTCACTGCATACAGTCGTGTATGCTTTGGTTTTGAGATTTATTTGGGATATTGAGTGTTTTTGGGTCTTCGTAAGTACTATTGGTGTCTATATACAACCTCTGTTTCTAACTAGACACCCCTTTTGATTTATATTTAATTAGGTTTTTTTCTTGTCATTCATTTTTTTCTTTTTTGTTTTGGGATTAGTGCATTATGTCTCTTTTATCTTGGTGCCTTGTTTGGTTGTTGTCTATGAGTGGTTGCAGGGTTTGAGAGTTGTAGAGTATCTTATTTATTTTTATATCTCATTTATTTCTAAAAATACAAAAATATTTTGCTTTTGCATCATTATGCATTATTGCATTTTTGCCCTCACATGGTACTTGCATTAGTTTTTGCTTACTGAATTATAGTCAGGTGTTCATTTAGGAATGATCGCATTCTCATTTGAAGGAAAAAACTTGCATTTCATGTAGTGGGATACCTTTTTTTTTCATTCTATAAAGATTGCATTTGGCATTGTTTGTTAGGTGTGCACTTTTATTTCACTGTTGAGTCTTCATATCATTAGTTGCATGGCCATTTCCCTTTGAGTAATTACAACCATTAAAATCAACGCTTAACTAAAATGAAGTACACATTTTTCTTTTATAGGGTTCACCAACAAGATTTGGATTTAGAGTCTTGGAATAGTTCATTGTGAGTTAATTCTCCAAGACTACTAAACACAAACAATTAGGTGTCTATCTAGGTGAGAGTGTGAAATCCTTGGTATAATTAGTGTTTCTCAGGACGCTCCTCTTACACAGGAGTTAAGCATGAGGCAGCGCATGTGATTGTGATTGGGATGACCCCTGGTCACTTTCAGTGACTGGTGGAGATATTTCCAGGATTGTATTCATATCTGGGGACCTTTGAGGTACTAATTGGTGCACCCTTGGGGTACTAGTTGTGCTTTTAGGCTTCGGTATTTTCTACCTTGCCCATACGGTCAATCCTTTATCTGACTATTTGCCTGAGCATTGGTTATATTGGGTTGACCTTATTTTCCTTACCTAGGTATCGCAGGGGGTAGTTACAATGGTTATTTTGTAGGTGTCCTAGCCAAGTAGAGGTCGGACAGCATAATCGATTTACGCGTTGAAGATGAGGGCCACTATAATTGGTTACAAACATCTGCTTATAGTGAATGGGAGTCTCAAGCCTCTCCTAGGTGAGGAATACCTGCTGCATTCGAGACCTCACATACCCTCCCCTTGGTTTGCTTTTTCTTGGCTGTAGATTTTCTTAGGAGTGTGCTCTGTGTATGCTAGACTGCTTAGGGTTGTGTAGTTAGATTGAGTATTTTTATTTTGTTGAGTCATTGTGGATCTAGGTGTGGCACTCCATTGTTCTCATCATTTAGCAGGACTTCCTCCTTCTATGTCTCCTCCTCCTTTGGGAGAGAGAACCAGACAATCCAGGAAGACTAACTCTCACTTTGATTCACACACCATGAGTGGCCATGAGCCTGAGATCCTAGAGATCCCTCATCTTCCTCATCCCCTATGGGAGGATGAACCTTCAAGCACATATGGGACTCCGATGAGGTCCGACCATTCTATGGCTAGGACATCGCCAGATGATCCTTCAAAATTTTCAGGATACATGAACGCAAATCATCGGTATTGGTCGCGTAGTATAAACCATGAGATTCACCATGCACCCACTAGCATTAGCACAATAAGGTATGGCATGCCAGACCTTCCTGAGATTGGTCTGGCACCCAATGTCAGACCGGGTGTTGACCCTGGTATTGCGCCTAGGGGCACTTTCATTCCTTTCCAGGCAGAGAGGTTTGGTAGCACTAGTCATATTACACCATCCATCCCAGTGGTGGAAGGTTCTTCACACATACATCCTAGGCATAGCACTATCATTCCCATTCAAGGACTGATCCTAGACATGTGAATATTAGGGGAATAAGTTACATCCCTTCCCATATTCCATCGTCTTCAACACCAATTCCTTCAAATACATTTTTTACGACACACCCTCTTCCTAAATCACATGTCCCTTCAAGCCAGAGTTCTACCATTAGTCATGTTTTCCCCATGTCTGGTCACACCACAATGTCATAGGGCCAGGTGCCTCCTTATGTGTCAGTCGGGTATTTACCATCTCATGGACAATCTTATGGACTAGCTTATGGACCATCCTATGGAGTGTCTTATGGACAAACCTATACACCTTCTGGGTCTGGGTATCAACCCGCTTATCAATCACCTAACTATGGCTTCATAGCACCCGAGCCTCAAGGTACTCCAAACTATAATACACAACCCTATATGGGTCAAATGGGAGGAGGTTACTATCCCACTGGCCAAGGCCATGGTGTCTATAGCAATAAAACCTATGTGAATCAACCCTATCAAGGAGCATGGAATCAAATGGCCCAGCCTAGGATCCATTTCCTTGCAATGTTGAACTTACATGACTTGTCGAGAATGACAAATGATCTGAGATTGTCAAGATTGGCATGGTCGGTTGTTCCCACCAAGCTTCCTTCAGACATTCCAAAGTTTGAAGGTAAGGCTAGTGAAGATCATCGTGAGCACGTCACGATGTTCCACCTTTGGTGCTCTTCGAACTCCTTGAATCACGATTTGGTTCGTTTAAGACTATTTCAATGCACCCTCACAGGGCCTGTGGCAGGTTGGTTAATATATCTGACCATATTTCAACAAGACAAATTCATGCATATATCTAATCATATTCAAGAGTGGAGTAGACGAAAGAGATTGATTAAGGCCTTTATACCACCAGAGTTCCTTTTGGAATGGTTCCTCAAGTCTTTATTTCCTTACACAGCGAAGGATGTTTCTACATCCGGAGTGAAAAACAAGGAATAAGATATCTTCAAATCTCAGCAGCTAGATTTGATTTATGCTCAATCTGGGATCTTGTATGAGATCATACCGAATGCACCTAGATCCAATTTCGACCCCAAGTTTAAACCTGGGGTGCATGCCAATGGCATTGTTGGCTCCGTAAGTGCCAAACCCATAAGCTCAATTACAAACCAAATGAATAATTTGTCTATTAACCAGCCTACACCGGGACAAGCTACGGCTTCATCACATCCTAACCAAACGTCAGATGTACTTTCAGTGCAATTATCGAACCAGAAAGGTAACCAGCAACCTGGACAGAATAAAAAGAAAGGTCAAACTAATCAAAAGGGTGGGAATAGGAATCGTAATGATAATAATGACAATAAAAACAACAATAATGCTGGGGGGGACAAGAAACCTAAGTGTAAGGTTAAATTTTCTTGTAAGTTATGTGGGGATGATCACCTCACTCACTTGCTCGCTCGAATGGAGGATGCCTCGAAGTTCATTGCACAGAGCCCAAATGTGTTGATAATTCCTTTACCAGAAAATTAGAATATGAATTTGAGGACCATGGAGCCTGGTGGTGCTTCTAGTGGGACTCCAAACCCATCATACTTCGCTAGTGGCCATGGTTGCATTAACATGGTAAATGCTACAGATGGTATGACTCATTCTAAGGACTATGGTATGTCACAACCCGACCTAGGGAAAGAACCCTCTCCACCTGAGAGACCTTTGCGTATCGAAAAACCTAGTGATAATCCTGAAGCTCTGCCTCACATTCCTAAGGGAGTCTTGAAGCATTCGAGGAACAATCCTAATTCCCAAGCCTCCCAAAACTATTCTATCGTCGAGGATTTGGGCCAGACTCCTTGTGTGATGTCCTCTTTACAATTTATTTAGACTTTTCCTCCATAAAGGAAAGCCTTGTTGTCTGCTCTTGGGGTGGTTGATGGAAGCTCTCCTTCTGTGATCAAATTTGAAACTCATGGAGTTCAGCCTCGCTTGCCTTACTATGTGTCCCTTTTCGTTCATGTGGAGTGTCTAAACAACACCATTAAGTGTACAGTGATTGATGAGGGTGTTGCAGCTTCCGTGATGTCTTTGTCATGCTAGAAGGGGTTGGGTTCTCCTATGTTGTCTAAGTCAGGAAACATGTTAACTGTGTTTGACGGGAGATCATTTCGGCCGCACGAAATTCTTCCTTCCCTTGAGGTCCAATTGGAAGGGAAGACCATTATGATCGAGGTTGAGGTGGTTGATGCACCCCTTGACTATAATCTTTTACTTTGTAGGAATTGGATTTACAATATGCAAGATGTCGCATCGTCACTCTTCTGGGTTGTTTGTTTTCCTTTGGATGGGAAGGTTGTGATGATCGATCAAAGATCCTTTGATAATTCTTGTTCAAAAGCATCATCGAGAGCTTCTATCTCGGTTATTGATCATTCTCAGCCGGCAACTGAGAATGTTGGGGTGGGTATGTATCCTTCGCTAATGGTAACTTTTAGTTGTGTCACCCTCATTCTTATGATTGGTTCTAGTCTTGGTAAGGCGTTTGCGTTGTTGAGTCCAATTCCTTTTCGCACTTCGCATATGGAGGATCCTTGGACTCTTCCTTATCCGAGTACTTCGAGTGAAATTTCTATACCTACCAAGATAGACGTGTCATTGTCTATAGCTATGGTGGCTTATCAAGATAATATTGATTTAGTTGTAGAGTCTACTCCTTCCTCTTCACAGACGGAGGAGGAGGACCCTTATGCAATGCCTGCTTGGGCAGTGTCATCATCTCACTCATAGAACTGTCTCGATGACATATTTCCATCAGACGACGCTATTCTCGAGGCTATTTCTGGGTTAGAACAACCTTGGGGAGAGTTACATCATAGATCTTATATTCTAAGACTGATTGTATCAATTTTAAACCAAAGAAAAATTCAAAACTTAAGAAAATAAAAAAAAGAATTTGGATGCAATTTGAATTCTGCTAATTGGTGGAAAAATGAAAACTAAAACAAAGTCTTTATAAGGATATAAAAGAGTACTAGGTAAAGGCTAACCATGCTATACTAAAAATGTAATAATAAAAACTACTACAACTAAACCAGAACTGAAATTAAGGAATACAAGATCAAATCTACATAATCTAACTTGTATTTTAAGATTATAGGAACAAGATCAAAAGTTAGAACGGTTATATAAAATAAGTAGAAACTCGGAGGTATATAGAAGCAAGCACACCCACACTTCTGACTAGAGGGATTAAACTAAAGTGCAAAGAGGAGATGTTCTAATCATGCAAAACCAATGGCTAAAATTCCTTAGTCTTATAAAAGTGATATTGTTATAGCCCAAAATGACACTTCTCTGTCTGTGATGACATTTACATGTTTTTTCACATGACGACACTTCATGAAAGCTACTGTTAGTCACCAAAGGAAACTTGTGGATGGAAGGGCCATATTAGTAGTTCTATAACTCCGTTTAACCTCTTTTTTGGACAACTGGAAAGGTACTAGAATAAGGAACAACTTTACAGAAGAAACCAGATCCTGAAAAGATTTGGAAATACCATAAAAATGTATTTTTTGACCCATACTCGATTTGTCAGAAGGAAACCTGCGTATTTCAACTTTTCATACATGATTTTTCAGTGGGAAACCCACATATAACTCTTGTAGTGGTAAAAAAATATAAAATTATCGAGATTTGGGTGGTTTGGGTGGTTTTGGAACTACCTCTTCGGTTGTAACTGGTCCATCCTCGACCCTAGCTCTTCATATTACTATATAAGAGAGGTATAGGGGTCCATGGAAGGTGACTTAGCCTTTGATATTATTATGCTGGCGAAATTGGGACTCTCATTCCCCCTACATTTTCCCTAGCTATCTCCCTTTGATGCAGATCTTGGAAGCTGAGAATCTTGGAGGAGGGAAGCAGGAGATCTAGATCAAAGGTTTCATGAGGTGTGTCGCATGAGGAGAAGGTATATCTTGTACTTATTCTATTGATTAATAAATATTTGATGTTCTTCCCTATCCAAATCATTGTTTATATCTCAGTTTATGATCACATGTTGATGCTTATCATATTAGGGTTTAAGATCGTATTGAATATCAACTCCTTACATGTGGTCAAATTGGTTTGAGGAAGGTTTGAAGTTTTTTTGCAGGTCTATTGGATTGGAGAGAAAGAGGAGGGCTAAAGGAAAGCTTGGATCAACATTCATTTTGTAAGGTATGATCCCTTCTAACCCTCAAAACCTTGTTTATATTTGTTCTTGAAAAGATTTATATATCAGTATTTATACCCCTAGTATGGTGGTGTCCTCAACCCCAACCATAGGAACAATTCATTAACAACGGATACTCATTAAATGATTACTAAAGGACTAATTAAAAGGTATAATTTAAAAATTGAATGCTAAAAAAAAAAAGAGGTGACCTAATCAAACCCTAGTAGTGCAAGAACAACCTAAAATTATTACTTAACTATCTGTAGGATATGGTCGAATATTTGTCAAAGTGAAATGAAACGTCTACAACTCTCTAATCCTTTATTTAAATCATGTTGTATCCATGCAATTAAAACTTAAAACTACCATACTCTAAAATGGAATATAACCAATGCAAGGATAAGAAGAGAATCTAAAACTCATGAAAATCAAATTACCTATATGGAGATATTGTATTATGTAGAAATTGAATGAGCCAAAGAAAAAAACTTATGAATTAGGTTAACTAAGAACTAGGTTGTAATCCTAACTTATCAAAAACAAATCTACTCTATAAGCTAAACTTTTACTATGATGATCGTATGGAGCTAGGATAGAATCTAGTTAAGCAATAGAAATAGGAACTTTGCACAGCACATAATGACACTCTAAATCAAGTGATCTAAGATTGGAATGCTTTCTATAATAGAAAACCTAATTCAAATATTTGAGAAGAATGGAATCAAGTTATGTATGAGTTAACTAAGATAAGAACATGATAAATTCATAATAACGAGTGAAACCCTAAACTATAAGTTCACAACTCCCGCTATCAATTGAAAGAGCTGAAACAAAGCATCATCCATTATTACGAGCCAAAATGTCTTAAAACATGAATCCATTTTCAATTCCTACATTGTTATAGACACACAAATTATTACTTGCTATCTTCAATAAGAGTCTCTGTAATTTCTAACAAAGGAGAAGTGTTTCAATGTATTTTTATGTAATCTGGAAAGAGACAGTGACCAATATTAACAATGTGGTTTATATAGAAATGAAAATCAAATCTATAAATTAAGATAATAATAAAATTCAAGATACAAATTGGATGAAGAAAAGATTTATTCTACACTCTTCACACAAGAGAAAAATCTAAACACAATAATAATATAATAATCTATTTTTAAGGTCACCGCCAAGCGAGGCACCAATTTGGTGTATGAGACCCCCTGTTTTTGGGACAAGGTACCCCCCTCTGTGTAGTGATTTAACTACTAAAGTCTACAGAGGTGTACATACACTACCCCCCTTTGTATTTGAACCTGTGACCTCCTAAGAAGAAACACATGCTCTTAACCATTAGGCCCACTCAAATACTATCCAACATATATGGCCAATATATATATTGTTATTTATAATGGTATATGGATTGCTCAAGATCCTTATTTCCCATAAGTTCTAGAATGGACATGTGAAGTATTTGCATGCCATAGTGATGAGTGGTATATAGGTCTCTCACAATTATTTCCATAAGTATTAGAATGGATATGTGAAGTGTTATCATGACGTACTAATCAGGGGATGATTTAGTAAAGTTTAAGAAATCTACATTAAAATCACATAACTCCACGTCATTATTAATCACTCTATTTCCTATGTATATTGTTTCTTATCACCTATCAAATTATGAGTGAATTAGGCATTAATCGATCAAAAAGTGATAAAAAACAACTTATAATAACAACATTCTTACACAAATTATCTTGAAAATAAATATATGATGGATCAAGTTTGATGTATAGGGAACGTGGATTAATTGGAGAAAACTTATGGACACTAGAGAACATAGTTGAACCAATCATCATGATTTCTTATCTTCAGGTCTTCCATCTGTTAAAGTAATGATATGAGATTTCATAACATAATTGATATAACAAAAAGAGAGGAAAATAAATTAGACTGAAAATATACATGCATACTTGAACTTCATCTTGCAATGAATCCCGCATGTTCTCCGCTACAGCAAAGGGGTCGATGTCCATTTTTTGTATTTGCATGCATGTATGTGCATATTAGCAATTGATTTTGTAATTAAATGGTCACTATGTATGGTAATGTACTTAGTTATGATTTTCACAACATGAAAAGTGTTAATGAGTGAAATCAGTACCCAACACTCTTCATTCATTTCTGAATTGAGAAAATCATCTTGAATTAGATTTGTTGGGTTAAACCTATATTCTACCACACCCCTTATCATCTTTTGTGATGGGACTTTTTTATTTATGAAGTAAGAACAACCCTATTTGTTAGTGTAATTTTTGCATGATGATGAGATTTTGGAATTTTTTCCTACTGTTGTTGATGAGTTTCTTCTTTGTAATGATAATGACGAGAGGTAAATCTCTATTATTGAGGATGATCATGATAACAAGGAGCAGGAGGAGGAATTTCCAGTCCCTATGCCCCATAACAAATATTATGCACATGGAATAAGATGGGATGGATGACCAACACAACCATCTGACCATACCCAATTTTATTTAAAATTGACCCCTCATCTCAGCAATTCTTTATAAAGCATACTGAAACAATGTTGAATAAAACATGTATCATTTGTGCGATCATCACTGATGTAGAAATTATACTCATAAATCACTTCATGATATTTGCATTTCTATCAAACCATCGACATTAAGTTATGTATGTCTACAAAATATGCACAAGTATAGAGACCTGGTCTAAATGATAATATTGACTTTGCATCTCCTTTTGTGGAGTGAAAGTGTAATTATTAGTCAAATCAACAACAAATAATATTGCCCCTTTCATAAATAAATCTCATGATTGATTGAACTGTAAGTCCTGTCATCTCCCTAAACTTCTCCATAAAATACTTCATTGATTCTAGGAAGATATAGGAAATGCATATCTGAGATAACAATTAACAATGCATCAAGTAGAAGTGAGAAATATTCATGTGACAAGGTGGACAATATAAAGTATCTAAATACTATTCTCATTTTTCCATGTACTTTGATATTTAATCTTCCTAACATTTACCAATGGGATATGATGATGTTTCACGAATTTTGGATCTTAGTCTACAGATGGAGTTAGTATGTAGTAGTAGTGGTGAGAATTGTAAATATAAGCGGGTAGTAGTATACTTTCTCACTTCTCATTTTCTTTCCTAGCATTTAGAGTTGGTTTATCAAATAAATATTTCAGACCACAGTGGTTTGTCCTTAACTCAAATTGTATTCCCATTAAGTAATACATCCACATCTTGAGAGAATTTACTATGGTTGCAAGTTCTAAATCATGAGTGTCATAGTTATTCTCATGATCCTTCAAATTTCTTGACTCATAGCATACCATGTGGTTTCCTTGCATAATAACTCCTCCAAGTCCTTGACCGCATGCATCAATACACACCACAAAATATTTTTTCTGGGTCTGCAATATTTAAAACTGGTGCACTAGTAAGAATATTCTTCAACTACTGGAAGTTTTCTTCACATCTTGGGGTCCATTCAAACTTTGTCCCCTTCTTTTGCAAAGAACTGATTGAATTAGAAACCTTGGAGAATCCTTCAATGAATCTCATGTAGTATCCAGCAAGCCCCATAAAATACCTTAAATCTGTCACATTTCTTGGAGTTGGCCAATTAATAATGGCTTCAATCTTTTCAAGGTCCACAGATATTCCTTCCTGTGAGATTATGTGACCCAAATAATGAATTCTATCTCTATAGAAGTCGCATTTTATTAACTTGGCATACAACTTATGCTCCCTTAGCAATCACAATAGTAATCTCAGATTTTCTTCATGCTCTCCTTCATTCTCAAAGTAAATAATAATTTCATCAAGGAAGACAAGGACAAACTTGTCCAAATACTGGCTGAAAGCACTCTTCATAAGACACATATATGTAGCTGGTGCATTCGTGAGACCGAATGGTACCACTAAAAACTCACAGTTTCCATACCTTGTTCTGAAGGTTGTCTTATGAATATCTGCATCCTTGATTCTTACCTGATGGTAACCAGACCTCAAGTCAATCTTGGAAAATACCTCTACTCCTCTCATCTAATAAAAAAGGTCATCAATTCGAGGTAAAGGATATTTATTCTTCACAGTGACTTTGTTCAACTGTCTGTAGTCAATACACAACCTGAGTGTACCATCTTTATTTTTCATAAACAGAACTAGTGTTCCCCAAGGAGACACACTTGGCCTGATATACTTATTTTCCAACAACTCTAGAAGCTGCATTTTCAAATCTAGCAATTCTGGTGCCCTCTTCTTGTAGGGTGTCTTGGACACTGGTGTTGCTCCTGGCACAAGTTCAATTGTAAAATCAGTGTCCCTCTTTGGAGGAATCCCTGGAATCTCATAAGTAAAAACATCCATGAATTCATGCAAAACATGAAATTCCTCCAACCTAGGAGTTTCATTCTCGTCTACCTCCAACACATGGGCTGCATACAACTGACAACCTTTCCTACAAAACTTCTTCAGTTGCATTGCTGAAATTTGCCTAACAAAAATCACTTTACGAATGCCTCTTACAACTTTTGGATTTCCTTCTTCATCCATGCACTCAAATTTCATGTTATAACACTCAAGCTTTACTCTGTGAGCTTCCAACCAATCCTTTCCCATGCGAATTTCATAGGAACCAAGTGGTAGAAGATTCATATCTGCATAAGTGACTAATCCATCCATGACCAATGGAAATTTCTCTAAAAATTCACTAACCTTCCTCTTGGTTCTACTGGCTAGCTGAACTAACCATGATTTACTATGCGTTAACTTCTTAAAAGCACAAATCTCAAAAACTCTAGGAGTAATGTAACTTTAAGTAGATCTGAGGTCAATCAAAATAGAAATAGATTGCTCAACAATCTTACCTACAAATTCAACCACAATGGACTGGTGATCTAATTGGTGATCCTCTAG
Source organism: Pseudotsuga menziesii (assembly GCA_001517045.1). NCBI lineage: Eukaryota > Viridiplantae > Streptophyta > Pinopsida > Pinales > Pinaceae > Pseudotsuga > Pseudotsuga menziesii. The sequence goes on from LPNX010326396.1 coordinate 44,675, forward strand.
CACTGCATAAATCCTAGGGATGACCCTTGCCACTTGACCCACAGTTACTTCTTCTTGGATTTTCTAATCTTGCCTTGCATTCCCATTATGTTGTGTACATTTTCTACACAGGTGGGGTCCACCACATTTCCAACATTGGAATGGTTCTATTGGATCCTTAGGATCTCTTGGAGTATCTCCCATCACTCCCGCTAGCTAATTTACAACTTATGATGGTTGCCTCTGTTGATTTATGAAGTGAGGAGGTTTGAAACCTTTCTTTATTTGGGAAGACTTCTCATTTCTCTTGTCCTTACATGTCTTATGGTAATTGGGTTTTCCTTTGTTCTGATCATAGCAATATTTAGCATTCCTTATTGCCTCTCCCAATGCAAGGTTCATCAAATTCAATCCTATCTTTATAGGACTGATGTAGCCCACTCAAAAAATGCTAAATTTTCACTTTATCATCCCTGATGTACCTGGCATACCTTAACAGCTCCAAGAATTTATTTGCATACTCTTCCATGGTCAGTTGTCCTAATTTCAGCTCATGAGATTATTTAATCTTGTCATCATAGTACCTATCAAAGAGGTGCTTCCACTTCAAATACTTTTGAAACTGTCTCCATACAATATTCCTTTCATTGATATTCTTCACTTGCCTGAAGTGCTCCCACCAAATGGATGCTCTTCCATTCATATTGAAGATAGCTACTCTAGCCTTCATATTTCCATAGTAGCCTTGGGCTTGGAAATATTTTATAATCCCAAGAAGCCAAGCTTTATCTTCTTAACCGGTCTTTACCTCACCATCAAAGGTAGGAGGCTTAGCCTTCTTGAATTCATCATGTGAATGGTTCTGGTTTCACCTCTTTCTCTTATTCATGTCAGAAGAAGAACTTGAACCCTCGATGGGTCCATCATATGATTCACTAGAAGACCTCTTTCTTCTTCTAGCACTGCTCCTACTTCCTTTAGGATTTGCGGTCCGATGCTCTAAGTTTATCTTCCTTTGGATATCTGTAAAAATCTATAGCATGGATGCATTCAGTTGATTTTGCACTTCCTGAGCTTCAATTATTCTCTCATTATCTTCTCTGTAACTCTGCACCTCCACCCTTAGGCTTCTCATGGTCGCTGGAAAATCTGGGGGAGTATCCTGAAGTCTTCTCCCATTAGACACTGTATCAGCATTTCCAACTCAGATGTTTTCCCCCATAGCATCTTCCTCATTCTCATAGGGATCATGTGCATCATTCATGCCATAGGTTCTCATGGCTTAGCTAAAAACCCACCCTTCCAATATGCACTATGAATCTGCAAAATATGTTATCAAACACCATTGTTAGCTCCACAATAATCTCAAGAATTTAAAAACTTACCTGCCAACTATTTTACTACAGTTTTCTTTTTGCAATTATATTCAACTTAGCCCATTCAGGCCCAACGCTGAAACCAACATCTCTGATACCACAATGTAGTGTACTACATTGTTGGTATGATAGGATGTTCTTATCTTTGTAAACTACTCATTTTATCCCATTTAGGCCCAGCACTACAACCCGTGACTCTAATACCAATATGTCCCCATAAATTAAAATTTTAATGCAGATAAATTAAAATTTTACTTCAAGAACCCTTGTTTTCCTTTCAAAACATAGGGAATGAGCGTTAACACTCTCTCCAACATTCATTCTCAGGCTTAAAAACCACTATAACAATCGTTTCTCCCTTTGATAGATCCATTATGTGACCAGAAACTCTCTTCTGCACTAAACCTGTCATTTCCTCCTTCCGCATTCCACCCTATGAAACTCAAAAGTAGGAACCCAAACCACGACGCATTCCTTCGACCATGGTTCCATATTTCACCTTCGGCACTTTTTATTTTCTCCTTTCTGACCTCGAAATTCGGGAATCAAAAATCTAATGTTTATTAGAAATACTTAACGGCCCTTCCGCCTTCCGCACTTCCGCTTTCCGCCTTTTCGACGTCAAAACTTGGGAATCGGAACTATAATGTGCACTAAAAATACTTAAAATCCCTTCCACCTTTCGCCTTCCACACTTCTACTTTTCACCTTTCCGACCTCAAAACTTGGGAATCAAAATTCTAATGTGCGCCAGAAATACTTAACGGTGCTTCCACCTTCTGCACTTCCGCTTTCCTCCTTTCCGACCTCAGAACTCGGAAGTCGGAAAACCAATTTCGACCTTAACCTTTTTATGCACTTCCAACTTCCGCTTTTCGACCTCAAACTTTGGAAATCAGAAAGGTAATATTTTCCTTAGAAATTTTTTGCACTTTTTTGTTTCCTTCCTTTTCCTCCCACGGGCGGATCCTGAGTGCAGAAACACAACATTTCTACCTTGATTCAACTTCTCTTTTTCGGTTTCAAATGCTTTCTGACTCTGTAATAGCCTCCTAGCCTCCATGAACTTAAACAAAATGCATTGAAACATTTGAGGCATATAAAGATGTAAATGAAGAACATTCAACGACAGTAACTCTACCGAAATCATTAGCAAGCATTCATCATATTCATAAGCATTCTACGTAACCAGTATATTCATTCAGAAGCAAATACATTGAATAAACAAGAATAACAGAGAATACTTATCGTGGAGATGAAACTATCCCACAATTATCTATGTCACTGCAACATTCCACCCCACCACAGGCCAGTGTGTTCATTAATCTCTCAACGCCATTGCCACCCCCGAGATGGGCATGATTTCCACAAGGTACTAGGGAACAACAGGCTCACACATAGCCAGAACTCATGACAGCATGGCCAAAACAAACTCCAGTTGGGTTTATGAGGCTACTAAGACAATGACTCACTCACAGGACAAATGCACACCAAGACTCAGCCAAACCAGCTACCAATTGGGTTTCTCAGGCTGCTAAGGTAGTGGGGAGGAATAATTGCTAAGATAATGAGATTAAACACAGAGCTATGGACACCTATACCGGATCTATCTAGCTTGGAATTCCATAATACATACATACCCAACACAAGGAAGTATTCCCTTCACTGCTACACAGCTCCCTCAGGCCAAACCTTCCCTTCCAGTGCTCTTCCCAGCGTGCATAAAGGATTTAATAGCCCCTCTTGATCTGTCTATGAGGTTTCTCTTTTCAATAGGTTTATCATCCAATTATGGGCCTCTTCCACTCCTAATTCTTTCAGACCAAAATAGGGATGCACTTCACTGCAATCCCAGAGGGAAACATGGCAACACGGGATTCACCCTGTAACACACAGACAAATAGGTTTGCATACCACATTTTTGTTTAGGAGAAACACTCTAGAACAACATGTTCTACCACTCTATATAGTGAACAAACACAGGATCATGTTGTACCACAGTGAACAATCGAGACTGCGGGTTCAGGAATGAACTAATGGTGCCATCCCACAATGAGGAACCACGACAAAACCCTTTCGCGACAAAGGGAAAAAACAGACTGGCATACATCCACATGCTTACTTGTTTTAGAAGCAAGAATGTGGCTTTCCAGACTACATACTTGCAGGTTTTCTCAGACACACAATCATACTGCCATGCCTTGCTCTACCCAAGGCATTAACTGCCTCAACCAACTTCTAGAAGAAATTAAATGATTGAGTGTAGGGGAAAAAAAGGTAAAAAGGGTTCAAGGGTTCTCCAATTGACATCTGGCCTCACCCTAAGGCTCAGGGTTTTGACTAACTCCCCACCCTATTCCTTGTGGAATAATACCCCCATCTCTTTCACGTTGCAGTCCCATAACTAGTTGTGGTATTTTATTAATTGTATATTTACATGATATATCAAAATATATACTATGCTTGACCAGCACCGTATCCATAGGAATCGACCTTGATCACCTATACACAAAACATCAATGAATGGCAAGTCCTTGGCCTTGAGCTCCTTGCCATGATTCAAATACAATATATAAATCATGTACAATTTCAATACCATGGGGTAAAAACTGGGGTATTACAACAGTCGGTTGTCTTCTTGCGACCAAATTTACTCATGTGACAACTCATTTCTCCCTGCGACAAGTATTTATCCTTGGACATGTTTATTCCCTTGTGACATATGAAGAGTGTGCGCCACTATTTTTCTTCTGCAACAAACACATAGTCTGTGAACACTTTTCTTTTTCCTCGACTAATGTATTTTCTGCGACACAAAACAGGAACATTAGTAAATCTGCATATTTTTGTCTTTTTCGTTCTCTTCTTTTCTTTTCGTTTCTTTTTTTCCATTCGACCAAGTTGCGGCTATCCTATTAAGGATTTAGCTGACTTCCATTCACCAATCCTTTAAAAGGTGTTCCATCTAATTTCTCCAGTTGTATTGTGCCTCTTTTAGTGATTTGAATGACAACATAAGGCCCCAGCCAATTTGTTTTCATCTTTCTAGGATGCCTTAAGAACTTAGTATCATAAAGGAGGAAAAGTACTCCAACCTGAAATTGCTTAATCTTAATGTGTTGGTCATGCCATTTTTTATGTCGTTCCTTCTCAATATTTTGGTGATAACCTGTGGCAAAACATTCTTCCTCTAACTGCACAAGATGTGACAATATTTCTTCGATAACACCACTATCAATCATTTTAGTGATTGCAACAATTATTAAATTGGGTACAATGTATTCTATCAGCATAACAACCTATTTTTGATACACTAGAAGGAATAGAGATCAGCTTGTCAACTTCTTATAGATTGTGCAATATGCCCACACTCCCGCAGAAATTTTTTATCTGAGTCATCTCTTTGAACCTTCCAAATCTTTATCAATGTGTTCTCTAGGATCTTTTTGAATGCTTCGACAACACCGTTTGCTTGTGAGTGATATGGTGTTGTCTTCCTATGTTGGATCTGTAATCCCTTAGTTATTTATTCGATCAGTTGATTGACAAAGTGTGTGTCGTGATCACTTATCAAAATCTTTGGGAATCTAAATCTAGTGACAACATTGTCAAAAGAAAAATTTAGCAGCAATGAAATCCGTTACTAGTGTTGCTTCATCCCATATAATCAAGTAATACATCACTGTAATAATGTATCTTGTACCTATTTGATTTCCTGGTGGGTTAATAGGTCCAACAAAATCAACAACCCACTTTTCAAAGTCCTGCAAAGTTATCTAAGGTACTAGCAGCATTTCATCGCGTCGTGATGGTTTTCCATTTCTCTGATAGATATTGTATCTACGGCAATATTCTCTAGCATCCACATGCAAAGTGGGCCACCACAATCCCACTCTCAATATATTGTGCATTGTATATTTTCCAACATAATAGCCTCCTTCGACACCAACATGCACTTCATTCAATATCATTGGTCTTTCTTGTTTCAATACACATTGATAGAGAATTTCATCTGCTCCCATTTTATATAGTTGTCCAGCTATCAATTGGAAATTTGCAACTCGCACCATTAATTGTTTTTTATGTGCATTACTAAATCCTTGTGTTCAATATCTTGTACTTAAGAGATGTATAATATATTTGTATTGATCATCAAACATTGTGATCACAAATGGTTGTGCATCAGGAAGAATATTGTTAAGGTTCACAGGTTTTTCTCCACTTTCAAGCCTCGACATGTGGTATGGTCTTGAGTTTCCCTTAAGTACCTAACGATTCAAGACATAATACATGGGGTTGGCATCTGCATAGACTGTAGTTGTGCAGAGCAGGATGTAATGACAAAACTTATGGACCGCGATGACCGTGTCTAGAGAGAGTTTCTCCACAAGTGAGTACCAAGTTTCAGAGTCAAGGAGACTTTTACTAGCGTAGTCGATCACATGGTCTTGTTCATGTTAGTCAGTCTAAACTAGTACCATACTAATGGTCGACAAGGATGCAACCACATACAAATAATAATCCCTTGTATAATCAGGTGACTGAAAAATGGGTGCATGTGTGAGAGCGGCATGTTTAAGATTGTCAAACGCATGTTGCGCTAAGTCATCCCAAACAAAATGAATGTCCTTTTTTAATAGCCGCGTGAATCTGTGTGTATTTTCTACATAGTTACAGATGAAACGACGTAAAAAAATTTCCTTCCCTTGCAAACTTTGGAGTTCTGTTACATTAGTGGGAGCAGGTAGAGACAATATGGCTTCAATCTTTAAAGGGTCAATATGGATACCATCCTTGGACACTATGAAGCCAAGCAGTCGACCAGTTTTGACATAGAAAACACATTTGTGGGGGTTCAAATTAATGTTGAAATGACAACATCTAAGAAAAATAGCTCTCAGATGATTGACATGAAGGTCCCACTGCTTGGAATGAGCAGGCAAGTCGTCGAGGGCTCCACAACGTGTTTGATATTATGAAAAGCATACGACATGGAGCGTTGAAATGTAGCGCTGACATTTTTTAAACCAAACAGGATTTTGCAGTAGGTGAAGGTCCCCCATGGGCATATGAAAGTTGTCTTATGTTGATCTGAAGGAAGAATTTCGATCTACTTATAGCTGGAGAAGTCATCCATGAATGAAAAGATGACACTTCTGGCACAGTTATTGATAATTTGATAGATGTAAGGGGTAGAGAAATTGCCTTTTGGACAAGCCTAATTCAAATCCCTAAAATATATACAAACCCTAATAGTACCCTACTTTTTGTTCACATGGACTATGTTGGACACCCATTCAGTCAAGGGAACGGGGTAAATGAAACCAGCCCTAAGAAGTTTTTCAACTTCCTCCTTAATGGATGTAGCTTTTCATGGATGTACCTGGCATAATTTTTGGTGAACTGGCTTGGAACCAGGGAAGGTTTTAATCTCATGGAAAACAATGGAGGGATCATTCCCTGGAATTTATTCATAAGTCCAAGCAAATACATCTCTAAATTCCTTGACCAAGTCCGTATATGACTGAACCTCTAAAGGTGAATAATTCTGGACTATCTGAATAATATCTGAAACACCCGCTTTCACTGATATATCCACCGGAATGGTTTTGGTAATATTACATAAATTACCCTCATATTCAACCCCATGAGTGAGGGTTGGGGACTGAGAGTCTGTGACTATATCACACGAAATCATGGACGTGAATTTCTCTTCTGCCATATGGTAAGGGGGAAGGAAAGAATATCTATGGTGATGATCTTTCTAAGGCATCTCCTCTAGGGACATAACTTCCATGATGGATTCATCAAATGGAAATTTATGTGAAAGATAATCAAGAGATGGGAGGGATGCCTAGCAAATATGGTAGGTGATATGGATCGGAGGCCACTAACAAATGGTCGTTGATGGTGGGATCGCTGGTGGATTGAATGGAATTGTAGACTTCCTCAAAAGGAGTAAGTGATGGTGGTTCAGCAATATACATTCCTTTGTCTATGATAGATGTAGAAATCATATTTATAGATGCGTTCTGCAAGGCCGGAGGAGGATTTGATAAAGGAAATACTCCCACGAGAGAAGACTCTTTGATGAGGCCTACTCTGATGTTTTGATACTGTGGGGTAGTCGGAAGTAGAACATTGCTTGCATCATTTGTAATAGCATTAGGTGTAATGAAATCTAATTGATCTATCATAAAAATCATTCCTTGGAATGGGAACTAGACAATCCGGAAGACGGACGATGCTACTACTTGCATAGCATAGAACCAATTACGACCTAGGAGTAGGTTGTAATACAAAGGAGCATCAATGACTTCAATATGAATGGAAACTGATTTACCCCCCAGTTCTACCTAGAGAGAGGGCAGTAATCCATATGGTTGAAACCCACGACCATCAAAGGCCTTGAGTGTAGTAAGTGAAGGATTAATCTCAGAAGAACCAATGGCTCTCCAACAATATAGAGACATGACCGAAGTAGAGGATCCCTCGTCCAATATAGTGTGGATGTTCTTCCCAGTAATATTTATGGTTAACTGGAAAGCCAATTGATGTGAGATCCTAGTTTTAAAGTCATCTAGTTTGAAAGCAATAATGTTACTATTCTCAGGATCCAGGGCTCCAAGTTTTTTTGCTGTGTGGGACAAGTTTGGAGTACTTCTAGGGCTGACATAGTGCATGGTGCCTGGGCCAAATATTCTACAATGTTATAGTATTAGGAAGCATTTGCATTAGCATTGATAATAGACTTACAAAGTGTGTTCTTGGGTGGGCAAAAAATTGTATCAAGCAGAGGTTCTTCGATGTGAAGACCATTACTTGGAGGGGGGTAGAAGCTGAAGGTTTTTCAGATGGAACCTCATCAGGTTTCTTCTCTGGAGGGGGGTCATAACTATAATCTCTTGTATTTAAGTTAATCATTTCACCTGAAATCATTTTCACCTCATCAATGGATGAAGAATGCCCATGCAAATATTGATGATCAATCAACTGTTGTTGGGTGGGGAAAGGGTCTGTAATAATTGCCAAGGTGGATGAACTGTTCAAAACATTGTTAATTTCCTCTCGATGAGGAAACTCTTTGCTGAAATGATCACCTCCAAATATTAGGTAGGAGTTAATTTTGGAATCGACATCATGATTTTGTGGTCTATTACCTTCCTGTTGATTATTGGATTGTTTCAATTTAATTTCACCTTTCTTTTTTCCACTGGAATACTCAGCGGACTGAACCACATTTACCTCGGCGAAAGCAACAGGAGGGGGTTCATTTTTGGGGGGTGGTGTTGGTTGGATTACAGGTGTGGCAGGTTGATTTTGCTTCTTGGTAATTTTTTCTACCATTTGAGTTTGAACTGAACCAAGGATGCCATCAGCAAGTGGTTCAGTTGCAGGTCTTGACAGGTCTGACGTAGGACAAGGAGCATGAGGAATTAAATGATACAGAGTACCTGACTGGGAATAAACCAAGTCTAACTATTGAGTGCGGCTAATATATTTCTCCTTCGTAACAGCACCTCCCATGGAAACATCTCTAACAATCGGGGGAAGTAAATATTTTGTGAACCAATTAGCAAGTAGTTGGTCAGGAATAGGAGCCTTGATTAACCTACGTCTTCGTCTACATTCATGGATTTGATTAGAGATATGCGTTGAAGTAGTTTGTCGAAGCGAGGTTAACAGGTCTATACCTGGATCATACTAGATTAGTAGTTGGAAATGAGTTAGAAATGCCATTGCTAAAGCATTAAAATCCCAAAAAGAGTGTTGTGGTAGCTCTATATACCATTTTGCAGCAACGCCTGTGAGGGTTCTCTAAAATAATCATAGATGGATTGACCCATCCATCAAATAATTTGATGAACACCATAGATGAAAATTCATCACATGGTTCTTAGGGTCTTCATCTAGTCTGTCATCAAACTTTGGTATATTCGGAGGTAACTTAACCGAAATGGCTAGCTAGGAGGGATCATGATGTATAGGATCGTTAATCAATCTGGACAAATATGGAAGATATAATGTAGCCAGAAATGACAATTGTTGATTCGGTTGAGTATATTGGTAATATTGGTATGGAATTTGTGGACCAGTAGGACCATAGGTACATTGATAAATGGGGATGGATGATGCCCCCACAATCGATTGATTTGGTGATTGGTTACTAGAAGGTCCACCAGACGACGGGCCTCCTGAGGGAGGTGGGCCTCCAAGGGCTTGGCCTCTAGGTGGTGGTGGTGGTTATGGGCCTCCAGGAAGAGGTGGTCATGGTGGTCCTCCAGGTGGGGGTCCTCTGGGTGGTGGTACTATAGGTGGTGGACCTCCATAAGGTGGTCCTCCATGTGGTGGTCCTCCAGGTGGTGGGCCTCCAAATGGTGGGCCTCCAGGTGGGGGTCCTCTAGATGGTGGCCATCTAGGTGGTGGTCCTCCAGATGGTCCACTAGGTCCTATGGATCCTCCAGATCCTCTAGGTCCTCCCAGTACTCTCAGGGGTCCTCTAGGTTGTGGGCCTTCAGGTGGACCACCATATCCTCCAACAGTGTTTACAAAATATTCTCGGTAAGATGGGACATTAGACCAATTCAGTTGTTCCCAAGCAATAAACACATTTCCAAGACAAGGCATTCCAGGATAGACTGTTGCCAACGGTGCTGGTTGATAATCTTGATGAACCATAGGTGGTTGATTACCAGGATAATTATATGCCTAAGAAAGTGGAGTGACACTAGGTTGAACCCATGAGGATCCTCCCTAGACGGCAGAAGGTACAACCATAGTGGTATTAAGAGCAGGAATGCTCGTTATTGGTGGTCTCATTGATAAGTTTTGCCCCATACTAGAAATGGGCCCTTCGGTAGATGATGGAACTTGTACTAGGGAATTCCCCCCAGGTGTAGAAACTATCGGAGGAGTTGAAACAGATGGGGAATTTTGACTGGGAGAGGGATTTTGAACTAGATTCTGACTAGGATTTGGGGTGTCAACTGGATTCTAAGTAACCAAATTTTGGGTCGATGACTCTGGAATAAGAGATACTTGAGGTGGTGACAGGGCATGATACCCAGGTGGGGTTTTTCTTGAAGGACTGTGAAGACAAGAAATACTTCTCCTCCTCGACTTTTCTGCATTTTTGAACTCTTCTGTGTGTTGGCACAAATGCTCAATATACTCTCAGAAAAATTCTTTATTTGATGGAGCATTCTGGAGGCATCTCCTTAAAGGGGAAAGTATAGATGGATCTAGTTCAATTGTAGTAGTTCCATAATTGGTAATGGATTGTCCTAGGGAGGTTCACCAGAAAGGAGCATTTGGACCATATTTTTCTTCTACATCTTCATCGGGTGGGTTATTGAATGTCCAGTTGGATGAGCTGGATTGACCCTCCATCGGAAATAAAAAGGGTGGGTCAGTCACAGGAGGTAGTTGGACCAAAGGATTATCATAACCAAATAAATATTCTCTAGTTTTAGTAGCTGAAGTATTTTCTATACGAGCATCAGCAGAAGTTGGTCGTTCCATGGTTTCACCTTGTGTCCTTCCACAGTGGAAGGAGATTCAGGTCGTAAGCCCTGCAATATATGAGAATGCCTCACAAGTTTCTCAACCAAGGTGATGGATGAATTTTTCGACCCTATGTTAAAAATAAGAAAGACGCACACAAAAAAACCCACACAAGCTAAGGCTACAAGCAAACTTAAATTACAGGATGGGCTGGAGATAGCCACTCTCTCACTAGGACTATCAAGTTGTTGCAACTCGTGATATACCTCAGGGTCCAACAGTGAAACACGCTAAGGAGGATTGGGACCATCCCTTTCATGAACACCCGATTAATTGGACGGAACGTGCATAGTAGCTCCCCGAGTGTTGTTCTCAGTGTATTGCTCCAACAAGATGACCAAAGGGATTCTCTCAGCTAGTTTGGGAATCCTACTAGGGTCTCTCAATATACACAAGGTATGTGGGAGCTCAAATCCGTATTAGTGCTTTCTAATGCACAACCATTCGAAAGGGGCCCCTGATATACAATCGAGCATGTGAAGTACCTTTCGATATACCTCAAGAGTACATGAAAGGTCATTCTATATACCGACTGTACATGGAGGAACCACTTAGACCCAGGGATGCAATGTAGGCATGTAACGACAACTCCTATGTTTAAAGACGTTGGAACATGTCTCTATCATATCACTCAAATTTCTATAATATTTTATCCTAAAGCTACCATTTACTTTATCAGGATGGTTGGTCAAAGTTTGTGAGGTGTAATTTTTCAAAATGCAAATTTTAATCTATATGTGATTCAATTTCTTTTCTTCAATGAGAACTATCTATAGTATGGAAGAGACCATTTCTTTTTCCTTAAAAAACACACAAATTCAATGTTACTTTCACCAACTCAATACAAGACCTAACAAGTAATTCTTCAAACATAAAACTTTTCACCAATAAGAGCTCTAACTCTCTGAATCAAGAAAATAAAATGAAGCCTCTAATTATCAAAATTAAATCTACTCACTCACACCAAAAAGATGTATTGGTCTAAATCACTCATGGAAGACAAGAATAATACTTTCCTATGCATAAACAAGACAAGATGACTAGTTTCTTTTTTGTATTTTCAAATGTAAATCTGAACATAAAGGACATAAAGCATCTTAAATCAAACTGATTTAAGAGAGGATACACATTTCCCTTTTCAACGTAAACCTTTCATAGAATTGACCATGCTAATCAAGAAATCCAAAACTTAACTTGCATGCAATTCCTTTTTCAATATGACTTCTTCACTAAAAGAGGAAATAAATATTTTGCAATGGAGCTCAACAAGTGAGAATCATACTGTCAAACCCACCTTCTCCTAATAGTGTCACTTTTGTAAATCCTTCAATCCTATCCCAAGTTGTTCTTAAGGGGGGATGTTAGGATATTTAGACACTTAGGAGTTAGTTAAGATCAACTTGTGTAATATATCCGTTAGGTAAAAGTGTGTTTCTTTAGTATGCATTTGTAAATATTCTAATCCGACAGTCATGATATGTTCTAGACATAGAGTGATCTGACGGTTCAACTTCTCTTAGATCATACCTACCATTGATCCATGGTTTAACACCCGATTGGTCTATGATCTCTATTTAAAGAGCATAGAGGGTCTTTGGCTAGTTGATCGATTATGAGAAGCTCATATGTAACTTTCTTTCTTTTGTATAATAAATTGCTCCAAGTAGCTATTTGACTGGGACCGTGGACTGTTTCCCTCTTGAGGGTTTTAACCACGTGACAAACGTCGGTGTGTTGATCTATGATCTATTTGTGTGAAGTGGTTTCTCAAGCTGTTCATTCTTTTGGGAGTACCCTGTGTACCCGAACATGGTATCAGAGCGTTTATGAAGAGCCGCTTTCGATTTTGATCAAGATCTGGAACCGATGTTGTCGAAACTTTGAAAGGGTTTCTAGTTCTAGATTTTTTGTGCATTTGTGGCCTGTGTCAGCTGTTCCAGTGTGTTCAAAGTGTCATTTCCATTGGGAAATAGTTTTCATTTCATTGAAAAATGTTTCTGTTTGTTCCAGAAACACCCATTTCGGCAAATCTGAAGGTATAATGTTACAGTGATGGATTTGTTTTATTTTTTTAAATCTTTCATATTTTATCAGTTTTATTATTAGATCTTTACTATTTTAGTCTCGGATTGTTGCCTTCCCTGGCTACGTATGCTCTTTGCTGTGCACCTTGCGTGATCGCGGCGAATCAGAAACAGTAAGGGAAAGTTTTTTTTCTTGTCTTCTCAGCTACGTATGCTCTTTGCCGTGCACCTTGTGCGATCATGGCAAATCAGAAATAGCGAGAAAACTTGAAAACGTAGACTTTCGAGGTAAGCTAACCTAGATCTAACTCCATTGTGTTGAAAAAGTTTTTTTTGTTTTTGTTTTTCATTTTTTTTGTGATTTGCAGGAAAAAAAGGCAAGCACGGAGAAAAAAAATGCCCCCTTCCTCTTTCCATTCTTTTATGTACCTTTTAAACTTAGCTCACTTGGTCCAAAGTCACTTTATTCCTTAATAGGTCTTGATTTCAAGTCTTATTAAGCTACTTTTTAGTGCATGCAATGTTTTCAAGTTACTTTATTGTAAAAGTGCATCTCACATAAATAAAATAAAATAAAAAGTGAGTCACTTGAGTCTTTTAATTTATTGTTGCACTATTTAATAGTAACATTATTGTAAAAGTGAACATCACTTATTCTATAAAAGTGATTCACTTAAAAGCAACTTTATTGTAAAGTGATTGTCAAAGGCTGATCTTGGGAAGAGGGGGGTTCTTTTTTTTAGTTGGTCAAGTTAGGTCAAGTTAATATCTGCCACATCACTATTGGGGACATCTTCAATATTTTCTTTGATCAAGCATAACTTCATCATCCAGAATCATTTTTTAGTGCCGTTTTTTTTAAAATCGCATATTTTTTCGAGCTCTTTGCATCCAGATAGTTAGTTTATGTTCTTTTATCTATTATTTTACAGTATGGCCAACCCTTGTCATATTATACTTACAAGTTCTAACTATTTCTCATGGAAATATCGTATGGAGGATGTTCTGGGAAGTAGGGGAATTTTTCAGGATAACCTCAGGGAAATAAAAAGAACCCACTGGTGATGATAAGAAAATTAAATGGAAAAATAGATGTGATGAAGCTCGTGGATTGATTGGGATGTCAATCTCTACTGATTTGCGATTCCACATATCTAGAATTGATGAACCTGATACAGCTTGGGAAAAGTTGGAATCTGTGTTTGGTAAACACAATGAAATTTGGGGTCATCAACTTGAGAATGAGTTGATTTCCTTGAATCCAAATGATTTTTCATGCATTTAATACTATTTATATAAGTATAAAATTCTTATACTCTTATGTGCATAGTGCAAGATTAAGAAAGAAGACAAACAATGTATTTATCATATTCTTTCCAAACTTGGACCTGCATATTTTGTTTTTCTATCTACATTCTACTCCATGAAAGAATCCTTGACTACAGCTAGCTATCAAGAGCCTAGTATTGAATCATTTTGTGATTCCTTAATTAGAGAGCAAGATAAGCTCATTTATCTTGGAATAATTAACAATGCAGATACATCTGGGAAAGCCTTATTGTTCCAACAGATAAAATAAAAATTAAAAAAAAAATCCAAGACTCCCAAGAAATAGAATTTTTGCAATAATAATCCAAACAACAAGCGTTCGAAACCCTCTCGGTCAGCTCCTTCTTTAAAACATGACAAAGGATCCAAGCCAAAAGGAAATAAGACTTAGCATCATTGCAATTCTTGTGGGAAAGATAATCATGATAAATCTGAGTGTTTCAAGAAGATGGCAGCCTTGGAAGCAGCAATGAAAAAGCACCACATTAGCATAGATTCGTCTTTAGAATCAAACTCTCAAGGACATGCACTATGTGCTTCTGGTTACTCTTCTACTGCATCTTCTTCTTCTACTTCAAATGAATGGCTCATTGATTCTGGAGCATCTTATCATATGGCTAAAGATCAAGCCATCTTTTCTACTATGCATGAATGTAACACCAAACAAATATTTGTTGGTGATGATAGATCTCTAAGTGTTGTAGGATCTGGAACAGTTCCACTAGAAAATGGTCATTTCAGTGATGTACTATGTGTTCAAAAAATTTCCTGCAATTTGTTGTCAGTCTATCAAATTACTCATTCGGGTGAAGGTAAAACTGTGACGTTTACACCTCACCAAGTTGTAATCAAGGATTTTAAAAATCCTCAAAATGTCCTTGCTACTAGAACTGTTGATGATATGACCAGGTTGTACAAATTTAACAACTTTGGGTCATCACCTTTTCCTTCAATTTTTATTGCTCATAGTGATAACTTGAGCAAATTTTGGCATTTGGTCACTTAAATTATCGCTCATTGCAACAACTATGTAAAGACAATATGGTGATTGGTCTTCCGATGGTATCTTGCAAGGATGGTGTTTGTTCCAGTTGTGTACTCGAAAAACATCATCGAGACAGTTTTGACAAACATGCCTCTTGGCACGCCTCGGTTCCCTTGGAGCTTGCGCATAGTGACTTGTGTGGTCCTCTTCCATTTGCTTCCTTTTCTGGTTTCAAATATTTCTTAACTTTCATTGATTACTACTCCACACGCACTTGGGTTTACTTCCTAAAACTTAAGAGCGAAGTATTTAACATGTTCTTGGCTTACAAGGCCCTTGTTGAAAAACAATCTGGTCATCAAATTATTAAGTTAAGATCTGACAATGGAGGAGAATATGTTAACAACAAGTTCACTACTTTCTGCACTAAACAAGGAATCCAATAACAACACACTGTTCCATATACACCACAACAAAATGGTGTAGCTGAACGGAAGAACCACACTTTAAAATAAATGGCTAATTGTATGATCCTATCTAAGGGACTAAGTCTTCAATATTGGGTTGAGGCCATAAATTGTGCAAATTACATAGTTAATCGCACACCCACTAAAGTTTTACAAAGTATAACACTGGAAGAAGCATGGAGTAAAATTAAACCAGATGTAAGTCACTTTTGTGTGTTTGGTTGTGAAGCATGGGCTCACATTCCGGATGAAAAATGGAAAGCATTACAACCTAAAAGTGAAAAGTGCATATTTGTTGGATATTCAGGAGATGTAAAAGGTTATAGACTTCTCCAACCACATTCTCATGATATAATAATTAGAAGAGATGTTAAATTTGATGAAAATCTCTTGGCCTACGAGCATAACTTGGTGGGTGTGCCATCTTTGGCCTGCAAGCCTAATTCGGCAATTGAGCCTTCTTCTTATTATTCAAACTTCCTTGACAGGTTTCCAACTCTAGTTTTTTATGCTGACAGTGAGGATGAAAATCCACTTTCTCCTGCTCATGTTCCTCCAATTGCACCAGCACCAATGCTTCCTCGATGGGTCCATTCAACATGTGAAGCAGCTCGTGATCTTGCCGGTGATCCTAGAGATCAACGTCGAACACATTCTCAGTTTCAACAAGCCTCTTCTCTTTTGGCTCAAGTTTTCAAGAATCATGATTTTGCAGAAGCTTCAGGAAATCCAAATTGGGATGCAGCTATGGATGAAGAATATCATTCCTTAATGGCGAACGATACTTGGGATCTTGTTCCTCTTCCAAAAGGAAGAAAACTTGTCAGATGTAAATGGGTCTACAAAACTAAGTATGCATCAGATGGAAGTGTTGAAAGACTTAAGGTAAGGTTAGTTGCCAAAGGTTTTTCCCAAGTTGAAGGGATTGACTACAATGAAACCTTTGCTCTTGTCGCAAAAATGAATTCCATCCGCCTTGTTCTTTCCCTTGCATCCTTACATAACTGGGAAGTCCATCAAATGGATGTTAATTCTGCCTTTTTACATGGTGATTTACAGGAGAAAATTTACATGGAACAACCTCCTGTATATGTTCAGGATAGCTCTAGCCTTGTCTGTCTCCTTAAGAAATCCTTATATGGACTTAAGCAAGCTCCTAGAGCTTGGTATGCCAAAACGGATAGCTTTGTCCTTGACACCGGTTTTTCTAGATTCCATTCTAACTCGAATGTGTATACCAAGAAAGTAGGAAACCATCTCATCATACTTGTTCTTTATGTTGATGATCTTATCCTTACTGGTAGTGACCCTAAACTTATAAACCATGTGAAATCCAGTCTTAAGCAAAATTTTGAAATGTCAGACTTAGGACATTTGCATTATTTTCTTGGTCTCCAAGTCTTGCAAACCAAAGAGGGAATATTTATTTCCCGGTCTAAGTATGCTTGTGACATTATTCGTTGCTTCCACATGGAAGATTGTAAACCAGACCCTTCTCCCTTCCAGCCTGCAGTCAAACTTCCTGCCACTTGTACTTCCCCTGAAGTAGATGCCACCTTGTATCGTCAGCTTGTTGGTAGTCTTTTATACTTGACTCATTCCTGTCCTGACCTTTCCTTTGCCATTGGTCATGTTGCCCGTTATATGCAAACCCCTCATGGAATTCACTGGAAAGCAGCAAAAAGAATACTTTGATAATTTGGGGTACAATTCAATTTGGGATTCATTACAATACAGGGGGGAAACCTTTGTTGGTTGGTTTCACTGATTCAGATTAGGTCAACGATCCTGATGATTGAAATTCTATTTCATGTTATGTTTTCAGTCTGGGATCTAGACCTATCACTTGGGCTTGTAAGAAACAACAAGCTCTTGCTCTCTCTTCAGCAGAAGCAAAATATCGAGCCACAATTAATGCCAGTCAAGAAGATTTATGGCTTTGACAGATCCTTTCAAAGTTTGGATTCGCGCAGCATCAGCCTACTCCACTTTGGTACGACAATCAAAGTGCCATCAAGATTGCCAAAGATCCAATTCTACATTAGCATAGCAAACACATTGAGCTACACATGCACTTCATCAGAAATCTTGTTCATGATAGTGTTATTGAAGTTCTCTATTTCCCTATAGATGATCAAGTTGCAGACATCTTCATCAAGTCTCTTACAGAAGCGAAGTTTTCTAAACTTCAGTCATGTTAGGAGTTCAGGAATGTGTCCTTAAGGAGGGATAGGCTCTAATGCCTCCTTCCTTCTCCTAATAGTGTCACTTTTGTAAATCCTTCAATCATATCCCAAGTTGTTCTTAAGGGGCACTTAGGAGTTAGTTAAGATCAACTTTTGTAATATATCCGTTAGGTAAAAGTGTGTTTCTTTAGTATGCATTAGTATGCATTTGTAAATACTCTAATACGGTCACAATATGTTCTAAACATAGAGTGATCCGACGGTTCAACTTCTCTTAGGTCATACCTACCATTGATCCGTGGCTTAACACCTGATTGGTCTATGATCTCTATTTAAAGAGCATAGAGGGTCCTTGGCTAGTTGATCGATTATGAGAAGCTCATATGTAACTTTCTTTCTTTTGCATAATAAATTGCTCCAAGTAGCTATTTGGCTAGGGCCGTGGATTTTTTCCCTCTCGAGGGTTTTAACCATGTGGCAAACATCGGTGTGTTGATCTGTGATCTATTTGTGTGAAGCGGTTGCTCAAGGTGTTCGGTCTTTTGGGAATACCCTGTGTACCTGAAAAGATATGTGGCCTTATGTGTAATCTTGTTGGTGCAAAACCTACCTATTTGAAGAAGCTACAAAGAAGGAGTGGATGGATGCAATGATCGAATAATATCAGTCTATCATCAACAATGATGTTTGGGATGTAGTACCAAGACCAAGAGAGAAGTTAGTTGTTTCCTCAAAGTGGATATTCAAGACAAAAGATTCATCAGACGAAAGTATTGACTAGTACAAGGCAATATTCGTAGCTCGAGGATTCTCACGGAAAGATGGAATTGCTTATGAAGAGAATTTTGCACCACCAGTAAGATATACCTCAATCATAATTGTCCTTTCCTTAGCAACCAAGATGAAATTGAAGCTATACCAAATGGATGTAAAGATGGCCTTTACAAATGGCATGATAGAAGAAGATGTATACATTGAACAACCTCTAGTTTTTGAAACCCATGATAGAAATTCACATGTATGCAAATTTAAGAAAACATTATATGGGTAAAAGCAAGTGCCTAAAGCATGGTACGAAAGAATTGATGGATTTTTTATGAGCTTGGTCTTTAACAAAAGTAAAGCAAACTCCAACCTTTACTGTAAGGTTGTCGATGAAGGTCTTATGATTCTATTGTTATATGTCGATGATCTATTCCCAATAGGTGAAGAGAAGCTTACCTATTAATGTAAGAAGAATCTTGTTGTCGAATTCGAAATGAAATATCTTGGTATGATGTACTATTTTTTATCTTGAAGTATGACAGTTCCTAAATGAGATTTTCTGATCCTAAACATATTTTGGATGCTGGATTGCAAGGTGATGAACACTTCAATGGTGACTAATTTGAAGCTGATGAATGATTATTCCTCAGATACAGTAGATGTTACATTGTACCAATGGATTATTGGCTCACTGATGTACCTGACAAAAATGATATCGAATATATGTTTTGCTATAAACACATTAAGTCAGTATATGGTGGAGCCTCGACATGTTCACCTAGTTCCAGTAAAACATGTGATGAGGTACCTTAAGGGTACACTAGATTGTGGCCTCAGATATGCAGTCGATGGTGAGATTAGACTACATTGTTCTATAGGTTCATATTGGGATGGGAGCACCAATGACAGGAATAGTACCTCAAGATGTTTTTTTAGTTTGGGATTAGGTGTGATCTTGTGGCTTAGCAGGAAGCGGGCTTGTGTGGCTCTAAGTATAGTATAGGTTGAAGACATTGTCGCATGTTCATCTTGTAGTGAAGCAGTTTGGCTCTACAAGTTGTTGACAGGATTGTTTGATACAAAGATGGATGTGACCATTATCTACTGAGATAATCAAAGTTGCATCAAGATGACAAAGAACCCATTGTTTCATGACAAGTCAAAACACATAGAGATAAAGTTCTGTTATGTTTGAGACATGGTGCAAAAGGGAGTTGTACAAATCCAATATGTTCCCATTGACGAACAAGTGGTTGATGTATTGACTAAGCCTCTGTCTTGTGTAAAGTTTGAATACTTTCAAGACAAGATTGATGTAGTCCAAAAGGACCTCCCTCGAAAGAGGGAGTGATGATGATGATGATGTTATGGTTTCCTGTTGCAGTGGTGTGGAAACTTAGTCTAGGATTGGTATGTCATCCTGATAAATCCTAGTTGATCTCATTGGGATTGGTATATCAGTGTCAATAAGTCTTGGTTGATCCTAGGTGGATTAGTATGTATGTTTAGGATTGTTTGGCCTGAAAGGGTTAGTAATCCAGACAAGGCTTGGTTGGTCCCCAGGTAGACCGGTATGTCGGGTTAGGATTATTTAGTCTGAAAGAATTAGTAAGCCAGACAAGGCTAATTGGGTCTACTAGAGTTCCCATTGTGATGTTGATTCAGATGGCTCAACACTCTATGTTAATGATGATGATGTGGTCCCAGCGCTCTATATTGTTGATGATGATGTGGTCCCAGCACTCTATGCTGCTGATGATCATGTGGTCCAAACACTTTGTAATGTTGTTAATGATGTGGTAGTATCACTTTGTGTTGATGATGATGATGTGGTCATCACTATGTGTTGATGACGATGATGATGTTTCTACAACACCTTGTGTTGTTGCTGATGATTATGTTGTCTTAGCATTTTATGCTAATGATGATGATGTTGTTCCAATATCTCTATGTTGATGATGTAGATGATGATCTAGTATTTATTTGTTGATGATGTTGTTTTAGCACTAACATGCTAATGATTTTGTTGTTGTTCCAATATTCACATACTGATGTTGCAGATGATGATGATGATGTTCCAGTATTCACATACTGATGTTGCAGATGATGATGATGTTTCAGTATTCACATATTGATGTTGCACAAGATGATGATGTTCTAGTATTCACATACTGATGGTGATTATATCCCAATAGTCACATACTGATGATGATAATGATGGTGCTCCATGATGATGATGTTCTATTATGATGATGTTCTGTGATGATGATGTTCCATGATGATGATGTTCTGCGATGATGACGTTATGCGATGATGATGTTATGTGATGATGACGTTCCATGATGATGATGCTCGATGATGATGATGTTCCACGATGGTGATGTTCCATGATGATGATGATACTTATGATGTTGCTATTACAAAACTTCTTATGATATATAGATCCATCAGTTAGTTGTATAGATGTTGTTGTTGTTGATGATGATGATGTAGAATACCTTCCTTGTTAAGAGCAAGTGTTGAATTAATGTAACTACATACTATATTCTATTGTATTTTTATTATATTAATGTTGTCCCTCCCTTCCAGAGATGTTGTTCCTTCGATTAGGTATGTCATTGATGTAATTGGTCATGTAAAGTCTTGAGGTAAAGCCTTCGTTGTAAGTCAGGTCAATAGTACCCACAAAATAAGTGTTAAATATTATTTCTATGTCTCCCAAGGCAAGTTGGCCATGTTGGAGAGATGAAGCCGGCCTTTTTGGGTTATTAGGCTTACTAGCTGATGTGGATAAATAAATGAGGTTCCCTCCTCATTTGGACACACTCATAACTCAAGCAATTTCTCTAGAGATAGAAAGAGTCCATCTGGAGGAGAGGAAGTGTTGACACCTTTCACACACCTGGGTCACATGGCAAAAATATTCAAGCCACTCGGTGTGTCCTTAGGGAAAAGTCTTGAGTCAAGGTTGTCACATTGTTCTTGACTCCTCCGTTTAGGCTCAACTCCTAACGAAGGCAAGGGGGGTAGACCCTATTTAATTACTAAGGCTGATTATTTAGTGTGATGGTGTTATATTGATTAAGTTGTTTAGGAGTTTTGAATTTAACCAGTGGAAACAAAAGATAACAAGATGCAAGATTTTAAGCAGATAAGCACAGTAATGACACTCAATATATGTCATTACTGTGCTTATATATATATAAATGAAAGAAACAAATCACCAGTGCCTTAAATGGAGTCAACATAGAAAATAATGTGCTTGCATGCGCTTGAATAAATGTTTTGCAAATGTCTCTTGGTATATTTTAAATTAGTGTGAAATGTGAATGAGTTAAATTAGGTGAAAAGGGGACTCCAAATATACCCGAAGGGTACTTGGAGTATGTCCAAAGTGAACTTTCATGGCTACCTGCAAGGTGTTTGTGGGTTGTAACGGAGTCTCGAAGACTATTGTTCATAACACACCCATTAGGGTGTGACAGAGATTGGCACCCCAAGGTCACTTTCCAGTTGTTCTCACTCCTTTGGGTATTTTCCACCGCTTATAGTTCGTTCGAGGTGTTGGATTTTCGCTTGATGGTTTGTCAATTTGGGAGGTGAGGGCTAATTAATCTAGTCACTCAAGTGCTTTTGATGCAGCTTGACTGATGGGATGAAACGCATCCAAGTGCAGAGCATACACACCAGAGTCTTGTCAATTTTAGTAAATTTTAGACAAGGTGTTCTTATTAAAAAAGAAAACCCCCCAGGAACCTCTTTCGCTCCAAGTGGACCTCAATCGGGGAATCAAGGAGGGGCTGGTTTTATTATGGTTACTGAAACAAATGATGATAGCAGATAAGCATAAATAAATAATCAAACCACAATTTTCTAATTAGACTACCACGAACCTTTCTTCACCTTTCGGCTCAAAAGGAGGCTCGTGGGGTAAGTATTAAAGTTACTTTGAAACCACCAGATATGGAATATGGAAATGATTTTAAATCAAAGTATACTACCCTGTAGATTAGAACTACACTAGATTGAAAAAAGATGAACAAAAAGTAAAAAATGACACAGACGCAAATCCCCCCAGGGGCGATGGTGAATAGGCTCGAAAGAGCCTATTCAAAAAGATATTTTGTTTTTATTAGCAGAGATTTACAATATCAGCAAATTGAAATTGATGCACTTTGGTCCTTGTTATCTAGAATCCAAAAGCTTACAACAATCTTGTAACAAGCTAAACTCAAATCACAGCAATGGGGGGAGCCTCCGGGAAGCTCTGGTTCGTCCAAGAGTCAGAAAATGGGTAGAGTCTCCTTCTCTTTTTTGTTAAAACTGATAAAAAATAGAAATTAATTAATATCAAATGTGCCCAAACACACTTTAAAAGTGTTTTGGGTCACCACGCTAGTTACCAAAAAAAACTAAGTAAAAATTGTTAAACGAGGGTAATCTAGTTTTGCAAAAAGGAACCAAGGAAAGCAATATTTCCTTGCGATCTTGGCTTGCTGTTTGGGAAGCCAATGATATAGGCACTTTTCTTGTAGAATATGAAACTTTAAAGAATAACAAGGGAAACTACCTTATTAGCAAGCTACAAATTTCCTTTATAATGCTTGCAAAAAAGAGAGTAATTTCAGCTAAATCTCTTCAAATATAACTTTATATGCAAAAAGGAACTGAGATCTAAAATTAAGAAAGGATCTTACTAACAAGATCTATATGTGATTTTCTTAATGAGACAGATCTAAGCAATAAGATTCTTTAATAGTAACCAATTTGAAGAGAATTTAAGATTTTGAAGGAGGAAAAGGAGAAGAGAAGTGCTTGTTGTTGAAGCAAATCTACAAAAGAAACTTGTTAGTGAATCACCGAGGGGCACAATCTTTGCAATCTCTGTTGGAAAACAAGTGGAATCAAACCTGAACCACAACTCTTCCAATCACGGCAAACCTGTAAGCTAAGCAACAAATCCTGCAAACAAAACCATTAAATCTAAAGATACATATGAGAAGTAGATGATACAACATGCAAATAATCTTATTTAGCATGCAAATATTAGCTCATTAAAACATATGTAGAAATATAGGAGTAAGTAAGCTTACTTACAATGATCTATTGCTATGATTCCAATAATCATTCAGGCAAACAACAGTTTAATGCAAAAATTGAAAAAAACAGCAGTTCACCTCAAAAGTAGCATGATAATGATGATCCACACATGAAAGGTACTCCATAATTTAGCCTCCAAAGCTTCTCTTTATTTCAACAACTGATGATCGGTACAATATTACAATAGCAAGCCCTTCAATCCAGCTCTAACTAGCTTGGAAGAGGCATCCTGAGCTTTATTTATACAAAAAATAGGAGATCCATCCCAAGGGGGTGCAAATCCCAAGGAGATAGACCACTGTAGATGAAGGAGAGTCCATCAATGCCTGATCTGTGTCCAACTGAGCCAGATCTGAGTCTCATTGAGTGAAACTGTCAATCGGAGAGCTGATCTGACTGACACATCAACTTGTTGACTAAAGCATCCACCAAAACTCATCCAGTTGAGCCCACGTGTGTGGAGGAGAGAGAGGGGGCGTAATTCCCCATAAAGGATGCTGAAGATCAACTCTGGATCTGTCCAGATCACCTCCTTCAATCAAGGATTTGTCAGATCCAGTCAATCTGGTTCAGATCTGACTGATTTCAATAAAATCAGCTAAGAATCCACTGATCTAGGATTTTGGATTTTCTCCATTATTCATCAATTTATTAATTAAAATAATCAATAAATGATTTTTTGGGGCTTTCTGACCTGAGTGATGGAAAATCACTCAAAACTAGGAAATAGTGGGTCTATAGGTTTACTGGGTGCTCTTAGCTTGAAAATGAGCACCTACATGACTGAATCTGACTTCCGAGCCCACTTTTATTACAAAACCATTTTTTCCAATTAAACTATTAAAAAATAGCCTAAGTTTTGGAAAATTTAAATTTTAATAAAAAACACTGAAAAAAATTAAAATTTAAAAAAGTTGAAAAAACCTAGGGGGACTTAGACATGTTCATATGATTCAACCATGATGCCTAGAATGTTTATACATTGACACATAGACTCTAATAACCTCAATAGGCCTAAATGCCAAACCGACCACCCCAACTTTGGAGGTATGAAGTGAAAAACTCAGAAATTATTAGTCATTTATTCAACAACCAATAATAACCAAGGGAAAAAACACCCTGGGCTGATTGGATTGACAAATAAAGTCTAAGAGACCGAGTATTTTACAGACACTATCATGCTAGAACATTTATTACAATTCCCCCATGGGGTATGAACATGTGATATAGTACAACAAAGTTTCCCGAAAGCAAGACTGAAGGTCTTCTGAAGTCCGAACAAGTTATCCTTGTCCAGTTCATCAGGCTCACTAAATAAAAAAACACTAAGTACAACTTAGGTGGTAACATTATGGCTCCAACTGTGGGACATGTGCTCGATCTAGTCTTTAAGGAAAGGAGAGGATACGAGAACACTAGAATCTCTGGTTTATATACCCTGTAAAAACATCTCAACTTGACAAGAAAAATCTCAGTAGCACAAGTTTTATAAAAAACCAAATGAACCATTAAGCTTATTTATTTAAACAAAATAAATGTAACTAACTAAAAGAAGCAAAGTTTTATTATAGCTATGTATAAAATAGAAATGCAGAAAGTAAATGCTCTCTTTCAAGGAGCTTATTTTCCTACTCTAAGCATGATATAAAAAGGGCTAAGTGTAATCAGAAATCTAATGTAACCACCTAAGCATTTTATTAACATAAAAAAATATTTCCTTGTCTTTGGTTACCAGCCAAAGTAAGGATACTTTATTCAGAAAATGCAAACCTACATGATGACCCAGAATGGGCGGGATGGATGGGAGATCATAAGAATATAATACTTCACCAAATTGCTTCCCAAAATGGTATGTGCTCGTGCATGCTGCTTCTATCCATGATTGGATAGGGCTGATATACCAATCGACACGATGAGGCAGACTGACTACATCATCATACTGATCATCGGGGCTTATCAAATGATAACTCATTGCACAAGCCCCAAGTAGCTCCAAATCATAAGGAACCTCTATATATGAAAAAGATGGCTGAGACTGATATTCCACTGACTGCATCACATCTGACTTTTCACAACACTGCTTCTCAATGTCTTCATTACTGATACCTTTGTGTAGCTCTGCATGATATGACTCTGAATGACCATGTGAAGGTTTCGAATGCTCCTCTTCTATACTAAGATTTTCCCAGGTATCTAGATCCATGCTCCCCTATATGGACGTATCATAGATTGGGCTTCCACAAATTTTTGAATAGACACTTTCCTTGCTAGACATATAATGGATGGGGTTCTCAATAAGACTGTCACAAGTTGGATTATCTATGAAATTCCAATATTCATCACTCCCATCTATGTTGGATATGAGAGAGTCTTCCTTGCTTGTATCACATCCTGAGATATAACTACCCTCCTCCTGCTCATAATAATCATCCTTCAAAGTTTTGGTTTCAAATATATTATGAGAAAATCTCAAATCTTCAATGTTTTCAGTCATGGTGACATGAGGAGAGTCTTCAACAATGTGTTCAATCATGGCTTCCTTGTGAAGCTCTCCAACATGATTTTCATGGATGTTCCCATCTTTGGAATCTTGATGTGTAATGAGAGATACCTTATATTCTTTAAAAAGACGCTTAATTTATTCCTTTCTTAAATAACTACTAGGATGCTCTTTGATGGGAGTATCATGGATCTTCTCTTCACTTAAATGTTCAAGAAGTGATTCCAAGTCTTCAATACTTTGTATCTTAGCAAAAGGTCCATCATATGTTTCCATGTGATACTCTATCCCAGATAGGTAGAAGGTAAAGATCTTTTCAAGGAACTTTTTCAAACCATTCATACTACCCCTACCATCATGCCACTGCTCTAAGAACATCCAAAGAAAGCTTGGAAATGAGGTTATACATTTATTAGTAAGGCCTTGATAGAACCAACAACAGGCCTCACCCTAAAAAGTACCAGCAAACATTTCCATCATATTGTCTTCATGAAGCACATTAGAGTCAGCCATCAACTGAAGGAAATATTTGACATGCCAGATGGCCGAATCACCATAATTTCCATGAAATACTTGAATCCATTTATGTGCATCCCCCACACCATCACAACAGTTAGGAAAACCTGGGATGTTTGAGAAATCGATAGGCTGAAAAAGTCCAGATATCTAGGCACCATACTGCTCCCTTAATTCATCCATATCAAAAATTAATAATATGCATTTGATATAACCATTAAACCTTATACTGAATAGGTGGAGCTATCAAGTATGAGCTTTAATGTTCTTAATATGTCGCATGGGATCATCTACACATAACAAAACTCAACAAATTTATGAGAAAGCAGGGCTTTATCCCTTCAATGGAGTCACCATGTGAAAAAGAAAAATAAGCATTTATAAATATTTTCACAAAAAATATTTTTTGCTTTTCTTTGAAAAAATAAAAACTAAACAAAGGGTCAGTGGAGTCGCCAAATGAAAATTAAATATCTACTCTAAGCATTCATCAAACAAAGCAAAAACAAAAAGGAAGAAAACAAAAGTCATCCTCCGGGAATAAAAAGATTTATCCCTGGCAACGGCGCCAAAAAATGTTGCCACCTTTCACACACCTGGGTCACGTGGCAGAAATCTTCAAGCCACTCGGTGTGTCCTTGGGGGGGATTCTTGATTCAAGGTTATCACCTTGTTCTTGACTCCTCTGTTTAGGCTCAAATCCTAACAAAGCCAAGGGGGGTAGACCCTATTTAATTACTAAGGCTGATTACTTAGTGTGATGGTGTTATATTGATTAAGTTGTTTAGGAGTTTTGAATTTAACCAATGGAAACAAAAGATAACAAGATGCAAGATTTTAAGCTAGATAAGCACAATAATGACACTAAATATATATATAAATGAAAGAAACAAATCACCAGTGCCTTAAATGGAGTCAACAGAGAAAATAATGTGCTTGTATGTGCTTGAATGAATGTTTTGCAAATGTCTCTTGGTAGATTTTAAATTAGTGTGAAATGTGAATGAGTTAAATTAGGCAAAAAGGGGACTCCAGATATACCCGAGGGGTACTTGGAGTATGTCCAAAAGTGAACTTTCACAGCTACCCGCAAGGTGTTTGTGGGTTGGAACGGAGTCTCGAAGACTATTGTTCATAAGGCACCCATTAGGGTGTGACAGAGATTGGCGCCTCGAGGTCACTTTCCAGTTGTTCCCACTCCTTTGGGTATTTTGCCATCGCTTATAGTTCGTTCGAGGCATTGGATTTTCCCCTGATGGTTTGTCAATTTGGGAGGTGAGGACTAATTAATCTAGTCACTCAAGTGCTTTTGATGAAGCTTGACTGATCAGATGAACCACATCCAAGTGCAGAGCATACACATCGAAGTCTTGTCAATTTTAGTAAATTTTAGACAAGGTGTTCTTATTAAAAAAAGAAAACCCCACAAGAACCTCTTTCGATCCAAGTGGACCTCAATCGGGGAATCAAGGAGGGGTTGATTTTATTATGGTTACTGAAACAAATGATGATAGCAGATAAGCATAAACAGATAAGAAAACCACAATTTTCTAATTAGACTACCACGAACCTTTCTTCACCTTTCGGATCAAAAGGAGGCTCATGGGGTAAGTATTAAAGTTACTTTGAAACCACCAGATATGGAATATGGAAATGATTTTAAATCAAATTATACTACCCTGCAGATTAGAACTACACTAGATTGAAAAAAGATGAATGAAAGGTAAAAAAATGACACTGACACAAATCCCCCAAGGGGGGATGGTGAATAGGCCCGAAAGAGCCTATTCGAAAAGATATTTTGTTTTTATTAGAAACGATTTACAATATCAGAAAATTGAAATTGATGCACTTCGGTCCTTGTTATCTGGGATCCAAAGGCTTACAACAATCTTGTAACAAGCTAAACTCAAATCACAGCGGTGGGGGGAGCCTCCGGGAAGCTCTGGTTCGTCCAAGAGTCAGAAAATGGGCAGAGTCTCCTTCTCTTTTTTGTTAAACCTGCTAAAAAAACAGCGAGCAATTAAAATCAAATGTACCCAAACACACTTTAAAAGTGTTTTGGGTCATTACGCTAGTTACCGAAAAAAACTAAGTAAAAATTGTTAAACGGGGGTAATCTAGTTTTGCAAAAAGGAACCAAGGAAAGCAAGCCTTCCTTGGGATCTTGGCTCTCTATTTGGGCAGCCAATGAGATATGCGCTTTTTTTGCAGAATATGAAACTTTAAAGAACAGCAAGGAAAACTACCTTATTAGCAAGCTACAAATTTTCTTTATAATGCTTGCAAAAAAGAGGGTAATTTCAGCTAGATCTCTTCAAATATAACTTTATATGCAAAAAGGAACCAAGATCTAAACTTAAGAAAGGATATTACTAACTAGATATATATGTGATTTTCTTAATGAGACAGATCTAAGCAATAAGATTCTTTAATAGTAACCAATTTGAAGAGAATTTAAGATTTTGAAGTAGGAAAACGAGAAGAGAAATGCTTGTTGCTGAAGCAGATCTGCAAAAGAAACTTGTTAGTGAAGCACCGAGGGGCACAATATTCACAATCTCTCTTAGAAAACAAGTGGAATCAAACCTGAACCACAACTCTTCCAATCACGGCAAACCTGTAACCTAAACAACAAATCCTGCAAACAAAACCATTAAATCTAAAGATACATATGAGAAGGAGATGATACAACATGCAAATAATCTTATTTAGCATGCAAATATTAGCTCATTCAAACATATGTAGCAAAATAGGAGTAAGTAAGCTTACTTACAATGATCTATTCCTATGATTCCAATAATCAATCAGGCAGACAACGGTTTAATGCAAAAATTGAAAAAAATAGCAGTTCACCTCAAAAGCAGCAAGATAATGATGATCCACACATGAAAGGTACTCCACAATTTAACCTACAAAGCTTCTCTTTATTTCAACAACTGATGATCAATACAATATTAAAATAGCAAGCCCTTCAATCCAACTCTAACTATCTTGGAAGAGGCAGCCTGAGCTTTATTTATACAAAAAATAGGAGATCCAACCCAAGGGGGTACAAATCCCAAGGAGATAGACCACTGTAGCTGAAGGAGAGTCCATTAATGCTTGATCTATGTCTAACTAAGCCAGATCTGAGTCTCACTGAGTGAAACTGTCAATCGGAGAGTTGATCTGACTGACACCTCAACCTATCGACTGAAGCATCCACCAAAACTCATCCAGATGAGCCCACATGTGTGGAGGAGAGAGAGAGAGGGTGCAATTCCCCATAAAGGATGCTAAATATCAACTCTAGATCTGTCTAGATCACCTCCTTCAGTGAAGGATTTGTCAGATCCAGTCAATCTGGTTCAAATCTGACTGATTTCAATCAAATCGACTGAGAATCCATTGATCTAGGATTTTGGATTTGCTCCATTATTCATCAATTTATTAATTAAAATAATCAATAAATGATTTTTTGGGGCTTTCTGACCTAAGTGATGGAAAATCACTCAAAACTAGGAAACAGTGGGTCTTTAGGTTTACTGGGTGCTCTTAGCTTGAAAATGAGTACCTATATGACTGAATCTGACTTCCGAGCCCACTTTTATTACAAAACCAATTTTTCCAATTAAACTATTAAAAAATAGCCTAAGTTTTGGAAAAATTAAATTTTAATAAAAAACACTGAAAAAATTTAAAATTTAAAAAAGTTGAAAAAACCCAGGGGGACTTAGACATGTTCATATGATTCAACCATGATGCCTAGCATGTTTATACATTGACACATAGACTCTAATAACCTCAATAGGCCTAAATGCCAAGCTGACCACCCCCACTTTGGAGGTATGGAGTGAAAAACTCAGAAATTATTAGTCGTTTATTCAACAACCAATAATAACCAAGGGAAAAAACACCCTGGGCTGATCAGATTGACAAATAAAGTCTAACAGACCGAGTCTTCTACAGACACTATCATGGTAGAACATTTATTACAATTCCCCCATGGGGTATGAACATGTGATATAGTACAACAAAGCTTCCCAGAAGCAAGACTGAAGGTCTTCTGAAGTCCGAACAAGTTATCCTTGTCCGGTTCACCAGGCTCACTTGATAAAAAACCACTAAGTACAACTTAGGTGGTAACAGGAAGAATACTACCTTAGTCTAGTGGTATTACACTGTACTTGGTTAGATTCTATATCGAGGAAGTTTTGTTGGGTTTTATTCCCTATGAGGGTTTCCCATGATAAATATTTGTGTCCTCTTTGTCTTGTTGTGCTTGTCATTTTTTCAGTGATATTCTTATTGTTGGGCATAAAAAAAATTAAATCTAAGAGACTCTTGGTAGCAGATGCCTACGATCGTCACTTAGGAAAATATGGGAACTAGGAAGGCGAGTTGTAGGGTGTTGTGTCTCACTAAAGTCAATCAATTTCAGAAACCATCTAGTGGGCAATGAGAATACCGAGAATGGAATCCACTTGAATGGTGGCTTCAAAGGACCTATGACGAAGAATGGTTGTGGATATGTGATAACATTCAGGAAAGGTGTGTAAAAATCTAAGATAGACCTAACAAATTGAGATGGGGATACAAATTGAAAGGGACCTTTAGCACTAAAGAAGCCTATGATCTCTGGGCTAATAACTGGGAGAATCAACAAGATTAAATTTGGGGAATGGTATGGAAGATGAACCCCTGGCCCAAGGTAGTGACATTCATATGGATTGTTATCTATATGAGGATCTTATCTGGTGAGAATCTTTGAAAATGGAGGGTGGTTGGTCCATCACATTGTCCTTTGTGTTGTGTTGAGGAGGAAACTATGGATCACCTTCTCGACTCTTATCCCTTTCTTTCAGGTTTATCGGAAAAAGGGGTGGAGATCTTATGACAATCCAATTGCATTGGAGGGCAATCAGATGAGACCATCAAAAGATGGTAAATGATGGTGTACCAAAATCCCATTGTGAATTTCATCTAGTTATCCTTTTCGGGCTTCTTGATGTGGGATATTTGGAAAGAATGGAATCAGAGGATCTTTAGGGATATGCACACTCTACAAAGACAACTCTGGTCAAAGATTGATATGCATATCCAGGAGACCATTAGAATAACCCAATGGTATGATTAGAACTAGGAGATGGGTGATGCTGAGAGAATGATTCTGAAAGAATTGGGGGTGTCTATAGAAAACCAAGGGATTCTTTGCAAGAAGTGGGGGATATCACCATCCAACCCAGATTGTTGGCTTCCTCCTCTAAACGGATCCTTCAAACTGAAATTTGATGGGAACTCAAAAGGTAACCCTAGTCCAACTGGTTTTGGTGGCACCGGGAGGAACTCAGGCAGTGAGATCATGCAGGTTTATTTCATTTACATTGGTGAGGATACAAATAATGCAGTAGAAATGTAGGCCCTCCTAGAAGGATTGAAATTAGTTATTCTCCATAGGATGGAACCATTATCCATCGAGGGAGCTTCCTGGGTCATAGTCTAGATGGAAAGGAATTTGCAGAATGGAAAAAACTCTCCAAGGTGGCAGACAACTGGTGGCTCGCTCATAGGGTGGGATAGTTAGCGAATTTGTTGAGTCAGCATCATGCTTGGACTTTTGGCCACGTCAAGCAAAATGGGAATAAGGTGGCTGACATGATGAAAAATGTGGGAGAGGTTGAGAAATGATGATCTAGGATATTTTTGTTCTATGACTTATAAATTGAATTGCATACAAAGAATGTGAATGAAGCTCAAATGAACATAAGAAGCATCACATACATGAAATATAAAGAATGCTCATAAACAATAGACACCATATGATAATGGAGTTCATTCCAAAATGTTTTTACATCTTCAAGCCTGCTTCTGAAATGGAGGCCAGTTTATAATCTCAACACTATGGTGGAAAAATACATGGCAACAATACATTGATACCTTGGTGGTTGAAAATGGAGAGAAACCATTGTTTGAATCCACAAATGGGTTGCACTATCTCCACAATGTGAAGATGATGAAAAACAAGTATAAGTACCCCCACCTTCTCCTTACAAAAGCTACAACAACACCTTTCTCTCTTTTGCCCAATAATGGCTATAAGGAGGACAAAGTATTCAAGCACTCTCCAAGCTCTTGTAAGCTTAACTCTAAAGTTATCTCCCACCAAAAAATGGAATACCTCCAAAAGAATGTCTCTTGACCACAAGAATTCCCAAGAGAATGGCTTCACCAAGAACATGGCCTCCTCCACAAAGAAATGGATGATCCCCTACCAAGGAAGATAGGGTTTATATAGCTTTATTTGACCCCCCTTGGCATGTTTCATACGAGCCACACGTAGCCCATTTGTTGGGTTCCATTAAATATTTGGTTACAACCAAGTGTCTTGTTGCATACCCAACATACTATTTATATCAACATTCATTGGGATTCACTTTAATACACCCCAACCATATAGTTGGTATATGTTTAAACCCCCAACCATGGTCATTGGCATTCACATGTTATAACCACTTAATGTATTTTCCTCAACCCTAGCTTTAACAAATATGCTCTTTGTTGATGATGTGATTCTGCTCAGCGTGGGGACAATGGAAGAATGGCAGGTATACAAGGACATTCTTGATCTCTTTTGCTCATCCTCTGGCATGAGCATTAGTGTGGAAAAATTGTCCTTTTTGTACAATGAAGTCGGTGAGGAGATAAGGGATATCATCTCATCCATCCTCCCCTTCAAAGTGGAGCCTTTTTTTGAAGGATTTAAGTATCTTGGATATCGTCTTAAGCCACTAGGTTATGGCACCAATGACTGGAGGTGGATCATTAAATTTTTTTAGAAAAGAACTAGTATTTGGTCATACAGAATGCTAACACTAGGAGGAATATTGATACTCATCGGGTCTGTACTATCGATACTACCAGTTTAATGACTTGCATTGGCTAGGATCCCCAAGTCTATTCTGAATAGTCTACGACAATGTATATTTTCATTTCTTTGGGGAAGCTCGGATAGCAAACGAAAGATGCACCTTGTTGACTGGCACACTATCTCTAAACCCTATGATTATGGGGGATGGAACATTAAAAAAATGGATTGGTTCTGCACTTCTCTTAGACTGAAAAGAATTTGGATGTTATTGAAAGGCATGGGGAGATGGAACCATATTATTTGCCATAAATACCTTAAAATCCTGCCTATTGAAGATTGGTTGCGTAAACAGAAGTATTTTGTTCAGGGATCCTCCTTATTCTAGAATAGTTTCGTAAGGTCTCTCTCATGGATCACCATAAAATTGGGATGGAAGGTTGGCGATGGGAAAATGATAAGACTATGTATATACCTCATCGCAAGTCAGAACTCATCCTATGTTCTCATGGAGGAGCTGAGGGAATATTTATTTGATTATGGTATTAGCACTCTCAACCATGGTCGTAACTATGGCGATGGTTCAAATACAAAGTCCTATTGGTTAACTGCAAAGGATCTGGACTTAGATGGTATGTGGAAAGTAGAATGGACCAATTGTATCAAAGGCTTGGCTCATGGGGGTATCAGACTAAAGGATGATAAAGACTCTTTACTTTGGATGCACAATAAAATTAATGGTCAGGTCACATGAATTATGGCTTGTGATCTTATTGTTTCTTCAAATCTGCCAAAATATCATGTTAAGACTCATTCTCAGCTATGGTATTGTAATATGCCATTAAAAAGTAAATGCTTCATTTGGATTTACTTGGAGAACCGTATAAACACCTAGGATAACTTAAATAAAAAAAAGATCAGTTTGGTCCTAATAGATGTTACTTATGTAAGTCAAATGAGGAATCGGTGAACCATATCTTCAATTGGTGTCCCTTTTCTTGGGATATAATTGATGTGTTGTGCAGGAACTATAAAATGATACTTCATTGGAATTGCCCAACTCTCTTGGATAATTTAGATATTTGGTTTCAACAAACTCCAGATTGCCTTCATCTGCCCATGTTTTTTATATGGAATATATGGATTTCTCGCAACAAGTTCTTATTCGAAGATAAGCCACCAGATATTTTCCCTCTCTACAACAGGATAATGGATCAGGTTATATCCTTTCCCTCAGTTTGTAAAAAAAATAAAATCCAAGACTGCAGGTCATGCACCGAATTTAAAGTACCCTTCTAGATTTTTTATGGGGATGCATCAAAGAACATTGGAGAAGCGGGTATCACACTTGGGATTAGCCAGTCCCATAGTTTCTATCTCAAAATGGGATGCAGGCATAGCACAAACGCAAGAGCATAATTGTTTGATCTTTGGGTTATGTTGTATTTTGAGACTGCTATTGGTATTACCACACTCCATGTGTTTGGTGACTCTTTAGCGATCATCAATTGGGAAAAGTATATGGCAGCTCTCTTTGCTCTAGTTCTGGATTATTGGTGGGACAGTATCACATATTTGAAAGCCTCCTTTTCTCTCCCTATACTTTGAGCATGTCTATAGGGAACACAATAAGAGGGAAGATAGTTTATCCAAGGAGGCACTCCCCATGGCTTCAGGCCTCTTTTCCTTAATAGAATATTATGAAGAAGTTGTTATTGGGGAAGGTAAGCTACAACTCTTTTAGAACTATAAATATTGTGTAGGATACTCATAAACCTTTTGGTTATGCCTCTTTTGAGTATGGGCTTGTTGAGCCATTGATTGGATGATAGAGGATGACACGCTGAGCTCCTCTGAGATTAAAAGTCTTTTAGTTCTCTCCCAAGCACCTCCTTGGATAAATTGGTGGGTTTCTTTCTGTTATCTCTTTGGACATGCTTGGATGGTATTCCTATAGAAAATTTGGTAATATATCTGTTGACTTGTTATGACTGATTACCCTTAGCACCCGCACTGTATTTTTGGATCTGTATTTGGAGTGATATCTTGATATCACAGTTTTGTAACAGTTACCTTTGATTCACTTTTGAATATCAAGGAAAAACTATTTTTCTTCAAGAAAAAAACCACTTAATGTATTCATTGGCATATTCCATTACAATATAGTTGTAACCATATAATAATACTTTGGCATAACATTGGAACCTGTGGCATATGGTTACCAACCACAACCCACTTTTAACAACATAACCAATTTTGTAATAATGCACATGCCCTTTTAATTAGCATGCTCCATGTGCATATGGACCCACATGCATCCTCCTTGGCACTCGACCACATATAGAGGTGTGGGGGTGGCGTGATCCCCGTGGGCTGGGCCACAAGCTCGACGTGCACCCTTGCTTCTTTTTTTTCATATACAAAAACTTTCAAACATAAATAATATTTTCCCCGTGCACTTAAACAAGGAGCAGTGGTGTATAGTGGTGAATACTTTGTCGAGTGATTGGGGAGGTCGTGGGGTCAAATCCTATGGACTCCAAAAACTTCGACTAAAACATGCCTTAACCAACCGAGAGTCCCAACATGGCAGCCTCGGATTGGTCTGTGTTCCTCATTGGTTTGTGTCAATGCTAACACATTCCTAGTCAGACTACCATCATGTTTCCATATCATCACTTATTCGCCATGTGTCACCATCGTGGGATGCCACGTCAACGTCATACAAGCCATGTGGCACCCTTTTTGCCCATTTTTGTAATGAAATCCCCTATTTGGTCAAAACTTCAGAACGCTCTATCTCCCTCATCCAAAATCTGTTTGAGGTGTCGTTCACATCGTTGGAATCATCTTGTCGAGCTCTTCATAACCATGTCATTCATACGAAGTTTAAAGTTTAACCTTTTGATATCCTCCTAGATGAGACGATGATATTGTGAAGGGAAAATGGTACACTTCAAAATTGGGAGTGGGCCACCCACTGTACCCAGCTGGCGATGGAGGACACTTACTTACCATAGGGGGTGGTACTAACACATGGAGATCTAATGAGACCCACAATAGGCCACACATGTTGAGGGAAATCCCCATCTAGATTCAGGACAGACCACCATCGATAGAAGGCAATGGTACGAGCCATTTTAACTCTCATGATTATATTCCATTAAGACATTATGCAAATGATTATGAGAAAAGAACATGGATGGGTCCTCATACAGAGGATGACCAATGAAGATCTGTGTGAAGCTCCAAATATGATGGAGATGTTTATCCGACAAATGAATATGAGTGGTGGCTCTATCATGGTGGTGTTTATGGTAGGACCAAAGGAAATTGCTATAAGAAAGGCAGAAAGGTTTGTGCTTTTCTGAATTTGTTTTGTGTTTATTTCATGTTTTGAGTAAGAACAAAGTACTGATAAAGGAAAGGGTAGTGACACTAGTCATTGTGTGTTAAGGAGGATATGCATGGCCCCCTAGAGGCAGAACCTGCAGAAGGTGTTGAGATCCAAGAGAAAGGTAAATCCCCAAAGGTCAAGAGGGAGTAGAAGAAATCCTATGAGGTTGCTTGTTTCTTCAGCAATAGAATCCCTTTGTCTATCAAGGAGGAAATTGAGAGAGTGGAATGAGACCTGTGGGAGCATGTCAAATCCATGACCTCATAAGAGTTAAAGCAAGAGGTGGTTGAATGGGTCTTAGGTTTGGGTTCGACTGATGGTTGTCTCTCATCGGACAACAGGATAATGGCCACCTTTTGGGTCATGAAGGGTCTCATTACAGGCGTTCTCATGGAATGGGAGAATAAGGAAGGTGGCGATAGGGAACCAATCAGGACCTGGAAAGAGAAAACTGAATACAACAGGCTCATGCACCAAAAGATTGATCTTATTGTATGTAAGTTAGGCATTCAACTTTACCTAACCCCTACATTGTCTTTAGAGGTGAGCGTCTTGGGTGCTCAGGACCTTGGGTGAAGCAAGAATGCCCATTCAGTGGAGGTGATGGCCTCTGATGGTGTTGGTTCCAATGCAGGTTGTGTGTGTTTCCTGATCCATTCCTTTGTACCAAAGCATAGTGTGAACATATAATGGCATATTATTCCTTGTTCTTTTGGATGGGTATTCCTTTTGGAATTGTTTTTATGTTACTGTCATGATTGTTAGTCGATGAATACTGTGACAGTATAAGTTTGCTCAAATTTTTCTTTATGTGTGGGTTTTTTGTTCTAGCAGTCTATAGGTGGTCTAATAAGGAAATTTCAAGGTCTCGCAATGTTTTGTTGAAGGTTGAAGTGGCTCTTTGTAATAGTAGCTTGGGGGATATTTAGTTTGGAGGGGTTTGCTAGTAATGGAAAGTTTGAAGGGTCTTGAGTGAATATATGGAGGCCGGTTGTGTCTATGCACCAACAAGGCCATTATTTTTTATGCTATGTAATATTTTGAAAAAGTTGTAATACAAAGACTTATTTACAAGCAAAAAAAACTAAGTGAGACACAAAGAACTCTATAGAGAGGTAAAATTTGAAACAAATTCACTATCAAATTTAATAAATTTAATGATTTTAATAGTTATATTAAACATTTTAATAAATATAACAATATCTACGAGGTGGTAATGTCCCCGTTGTTGCTAACATGTATTTCTATAAGATGAAAGCTATAGAAAAAAAATCTAGAAGAAAAGCATGCATGCTAAAGAATAGGTATTGACATTTTAAAGTCGAAACTTCGATGGAAAATTTAATATATCGACTAAGGTGGTACTCTTTGGATTCCTTTGACACTATAAAAAGTAAATGTAATTCATTTTTCATGTGCTCCATTAAAATTATTCTCATCTAATTATGGCTCTATACCAATGACATGATAAACTCAAAGCAGGTTAGCTTATGCAATAGTCGAAAATGATTAGGCTCCTTTGGTTCTTATATGATGTGGTTGTGACCCTCGTTTGTCTTACCTTGATTCACAAAATTATATAAATGCATCGATAATTACAATGGAGAAAAGCGATGTAGAAGCTAAGTTTATGAAGCTTTGATTTATGTTTGGGTTTTAGGAAGTTGAAATTATGGGGGGTGTACTATAATTCCACCTCCTAAATATCTAGGGAATTGTGTTGACGGGGAAGGTGTTAGAATAATAGGCCTTGCTAGTTCATCGTGTCTTTGGATCTTCTGGAGAGAGACAATTGACAAGTGAAGGTTGAATAATAAACACCAAGGAAAGTGATTGGCTATTAAAGGGTCGTCTTTTTTATGTCTTCTACTTTAAAATGTGATTCATTTTCATTACAACAATACAACATCAAATCATGGAGAACAATAGATGCTAAGGCAAGTGATTGGTTACTAGAGGGTCATCTTCTTTCTCTATTATACTCTAGTACGTGATTCACTACCATTGAAACTATAGAACATCAAGTCATGGAATACAATAGACACTAAGGCAAGTGATTGGTTGCCAGAGGGTCATCCTTTCTCTCGTCTACTCTAGTATGTGATTCATTTTCATTGTAGTTATAGAACATCAAATCACGATGTAATATACCGATACCCTTGGTAACTAGTTGGGGTATGGTGTGTAAAAAAATTCCTTTATACCTTAACAAGATGGAAGAATACACATTCAAGAGAACTAATGCATTGGCCCGTCATCGAATAAAATAACTGCAGTCCTCATATTGTAACAAAATCATTTATGGGGATTAACTAGGTGGAACATTCAACAATCATCCTTGCGCCTATCTTCATGTCAAGGTCATGTTCTCATAGTCAACCATTGTTTATCAAATCAATTGTAAGTAAGCTATTTAAATTATAAGTATGCACACTAAGTATAAGAACATCAATTCACAGTGTTTGCATCTTGATACATGAGTTTACTATTCATAATAGAGGTTTATAAAGGTTAGTCATTTAATCATTAACATCACACCTTCTAGGTATGCAATCAATCACATAGAGTCTATTATATACCCAATATCCTCCATCTAACTTCATGCATCAAGGGAACATCAAACAAACATCATGCCATTCATTCATGGTCACATAACACATACATATATAGCATCAACCATTTAAGATGCAATGAACACCTTATAGATTATCCTTATAATTAAGAAGATAAAGTCATGATGGTGTATTCTTTCACAAACCAACAAGTTATTCCATCTTAAGTTCAACAAATAATATTACCACATAAAGGCTATCTACTATGGCTTGCGAAGACTATCAATACAAAAATATGTATATATTTCTATATATACATATACATGTATGTATATGTATACATATATATGTATATACATACATATGTATGTATATACATACATATGTATATATATACATACATATGTATATACATATGTATATATACATATGTATATACATATGTATGTATATATATACATATGTATATATATACATATGTATGTATATATATACATATGTATAGATACATATGTATGTATATACATATACATATGTATATACATATGTATATATATATATGTATATATATATACACATATGTATATATATATACACATATGTGTGTATATATATATATACATATGTATATATGTGTGTGTGTGTATATATATACATATGTATATATATGTGTGTGTGTGTATATACATATATATACACATATCTATACATATATATGTATATATATACATATGTATATATATATACATAC
Source organism: Pseudotsuga menziesii (assembly GCA_001517045.1). Classification (NCBI taxonomy): domain Eukaryota; kingdom Viridiplantae; phylum Streptophyta; class Pinopsida; order Pinales; family Pinaceae; genus Pseudotsuga; species Pseudotsuga menziesii. The sequence continues at coordinate 85,013 of LPNX010326396.1, forward strand.
ATATACATATGTATATATATGTAGATACATATGTATAGATATATATATATATATATATCTATACATATGTAT
>LPNX010326396.1:85292-122976 GCA_001517045.1 Pseudotsuga menziesii
TACATATATACATATATATGTATATACATATACATACATATGTATATGTATGTATATATATACATACATATACATATGTATGTATATATATACATATACATATGTATGTATATATGTATATATATATGTATGTATATATGTACATACATATGTATATACATATATACATACATATGTATATACATATATACATACATATGTATACATATATATACATACGTATGTATATATGTATACATACGTATGTATATATGTATACATACGTATGTATACATATGTATACGTATGTATACATATATACATACGTATGTATATATATACATACGTATGTATATATGTATACATACGTATGTATACATATGTATACGTATGTATACATATATACATACGTATGTATACATATATACATACGTATGTATATATATACATACATATGTATGTATATATACATACATACATATGTATATATATACATATATATGTATAGATATGTGTATATATATGTATATACACAGATATGTATATATATATATACATATACATACATATGCATACATATACATATATACATACACACATACATATATATATCTATATACATACACATATACATAGATATATGTATATGTGTATGTATATAGATATGTATATATGTGTATATATACATATATGTATATATACAATATAATATATATGTATATGTATATGTATATATTGTGTATGTACGTACACACACACACACACATCTATACATTACATATATATTATATTGTATATGTATATGTTACAAATATTTTCATATTGGATTAATCCAATTCGGTATTAATCCTTTAGTCAGACCCGGACTAAATACTTCATGTCTAAACTGTGTCCTAGATACTAGACTGAACAAATTTGAAGACGCCTTGTTGAGAGGATATCAAAGTCCCCTAAATAATGGTCATGTATGGTCATCCTTAGTACCAAGATATCAAGTATAATTGACAGATCCTTATATAAATGAATTTTTACAATCTTTTATCCAATTTCATGGTTTTGATGCTGCTGATGGAACTTTTGATGCTGCTGATGGAACCCACGTTGCCCAACTCCATAGTACAATCTGCAGAAGGTTTGTCACCACTACTATGCCTACTATCAATCCTAGTCTCAATAAACAAGCTTTACAAGAAGGTTTTATAATTGAATCTGGAAATACTACTTCGTTACAAATAGTATTTTCTAAAGTTACATTATCTGATGAGTGGAATAATGAATATCAACCTTTATCTTAAAAATATCCTTAGTTGTCCATTCAACCACAACAACTAAGAGTCGTACCTAAAATAAATGGTGGTACCAACTTGAGATTTTATTCTCAACCAAGGTTCCAATATCAACCTAGTTTTCCTTCTACTATTAAAAAAATATTCAAACCTCAGTTATCATGATTTCCTAGTGAAAAACAAAGAAATGGTTTCTCTGTAGCTATTCTTGAAATGACTAATAGATATCGATACCGTCAACATACTCAAAGTCATGTCTTCTGTCCATAAAGTGTCTTCCAATATTGTACAGATGAAAAACAAAAACAAAAGTTTCAAATAGTTTATGATCAGTCCTCTTCTCATAATGGACAACACTCCGACTGTTCTGAATGTATCCAAATCTTGATTCCTACAAAAGATGTCAAGATGATGTCTAAAGACTCTTCCATCACACTGCCTGATTCAAGACTTGAACCATTAAATACTTGAAAAATATTTAATAATGGTCAAGTACAGACAGATTTGCAGTTTGTGCATTATAGAAATCCAGGAGAACCAGAACCCTCTGAGCAAACTAAACTGCAAAATTTTGGAAATTATAATTCAGTTTCCATGTGTCAACAACTAGAACAATTGACTAAAGATGTCATAGATCTCAAATATCGTGTATCCAAGTTGCATCAGTCTCAAGTTCTTCTAGGAGAAGAACAACATAATAAGTTGGAAACAATTAATGATCAATTGGAGATCATTAGAAAATTGGTATCTTGTTTTCAAGGAATGTTGACACCTCCATCTCCTCCAAATTATGTTCAGATCGATAAAGAAGCTTATAAGATTTTATCTTCTACTAAAAATACTAGATCCAGATCTTCTATTGATCTAGTGTTGAAACAAATTGAATCCGACAATACAATGAGAAGAATCCATAAAGGAATAAGCATTGCCCAAGAGAAATATTTGTTATTAAGAAATAGAATATCATATATGAAAATTGCAGAAATCAAAATGATGAAATCGGAGGATTATTTTGATGATGAAATGAATGATGAACGAACTTCAAAAAGGAAAACTAAAAGAAATTAAAATGTTAATTTTCAAAACAAAATTCCCAGAAACAAAGGTGAGGGTATCAAGCATCAACGAAAGTCATCATTTCAAAGATGGACAGATACCTTAGAAACAGCAGAGGTACAAGCTAATCTAGATACATCCTCTAAATCTTTAAATAGAGGATTTGCCACTAATTTGATATTTAATGTAGATTGTTTAAATCACAATCAAGTGTTAAGCCAGCTTGAAAAACTCAATGCATGGGCATTGCAAAAGAAAGCCGAGTCCAAAGCTTGATGGCAATAAATTGCTATCCATGTTACATGGGGATTTACTGGTTTAACTAAACTATGGTGGGAGATGTTAATTGAGAATGAAATAAACAATATCCTACAAGACCAACATCCTTTGGCTGCATTAATGGAATTCTTGTCAAATGAATTTATCGGAGCTACTCCACTTGATTCTTCATTCCATGCCCAGTCATTTATGAGACAGAAACTTTGTGATCTTAATCTCTTGGATGATTATTATTGTACAATGCATAGTCTGATATATAAGATAGTTGATCCTAATAGTGTTTCCTATCTAAGGCATTATGTTGCTTCACTTCCGGGAAATATACCTGATTTACTAGGCAGATATCTTTCTGCTAACAAAATCAATATTGACTTGTCCTTTGCTGCTTTACATCAACAATTCCTGACTTTCTTACAACAAGAATGTGTTGCAATGCATACTCAGAAAAATCTACAAAAATAGTTTCTCATCAATCCATCTCTTTGCAACTATTTCAGAGAGACTTATAATTATGGTTGTTTTAAGACTCCTTCTAAATGTTCTAGTAAATCCTCTTGTTCATGATCCAACAGGAAGCGCGGTGGATCCATATCCACATATAAATATAGATCTAGTTACAGATCTAATGACAATCCAACATCTTCTCCTCATAAAAGAAAAATACTCTTTTCAAAAGAAGAGCAACACCAAGAAAAACCAAAACATGTTTTATTTGTAGAAAAAAGGGTCACTAGGCTAATAAATGTCCAAACAAAAAAGGAAAAATTCAAATGAAAGTTTTTTCCATTTTCTCTAATGATCTTGATCCTATAGAATGGGATTTAGTAAATGTTGTGGATAACAATGATGAATACTTCTCTGTCTCAAGTTCGTCTGAAATGAAGAAGAAGAAATTTGTATGTCTGTGAATAAATTGAATCTTCAACAGGATCCAGATACAGGTGATGATAATAAAAAAATTGAATGATTGATTTATGTTTTCTAGACTACAGTCTAGCATTCCAGAATAAATCCAAGAATTAGAAATTCAAAGGAAAAAATTTCCTATCAGTATGACAACAGTCCGAAGAAGATTACAAGGCAAGATAGATAATTTGAAGAAGAAACTGCCTGCACAAACACCGCTTTGGGAAGTTGAAATTGAATATGATGAAGAATACAATGAGCTTCTTGTTGAAACAACTACAAAAGGAAAGGACTCACTAAATCCCCAAAATCCTAAAGCAGATTACTTAGTATCCCAAATAAAATGTATGAGGCAAATATTAAAGAAAAAAGAGTTCAAATGGAAAATTTAGTAGAATCAATACAAATATCAATGAGCATACTTGATATGCTAAATTCACAATATACCGCTATTATGTTAGCAAAAGCTCAAATAAAGCTTGAAGAAGTATAATCTTCAGAAATAGTTGTTCCTGAACTCAAACAGAAAAGCATTGGTGACAGAATGGTGATTAGCATTGGGATCAAAGTTCTTAGATATAAGAAATATTATCTAGATGCTCAAATTGACACAGGTGCAATGTCAAGTTGTTGCAAATATATGTATACATAATATATATGTATGTATATACATACATGCATTGCATATATATTATATTGTATATGTATGTATATGTATACATACATATACATACATACATATACATACATATATACATACATATACATACATACATATACATACATATATATTATATTATATACATACATACATATATATTATATTGTATACATATACATACATATACAATATAATATATATGCAATGCATGTATGTATATACATACATATATACATATATTTTATATTGTATATATACATAGATGTGTATATGTGTGTGTGTGTGTGTGTGTGTGTACATGTATATATACATATATCTATGTATACATATACATATACAAATGCATACCTACTGTTATCTCTCAAAATAATTTATTTTGATAGTATGGAGGATATGAATATCACTAACAGTTTGAAAGCCTCTGTTTTTTTATTTGGGTAAAAATTTCACAAGTTGTAGCTTTCAGTGGCTTCTGCGAGGCTTAGAACATCTCATTAGCCATCGAAAAGGGGTTTTCTTCGGTAGATTAAGAAGGAGTACAACATATACACTGACCACTGAAAGAACAGCAAATAATTTCCCCTCGTGTTTTTACACTACAATGACAAGCTTGGGAAATTACGCAGGTGCAACAAGAGCTCCAAAAAACTGAAATTATATATGAAATGAGTCATTCAATGACTCCTATTAGTCAGTTCCAAACACTTCTGCGGCAATGTTCCAGTCTAAGGCGTCGATGGGATAGTGGCTAGAGCTTTCGATTTTCGATCGCGAAGCTAGTGGTTTAAAACTCTGACACTGTGGCAACGTTCTGGTCTAAGGCACCAATGGGATAGTGGCTAGAGCTTCTGATTTTCAATCGCGAAGCTAGTGGTTTAAAGCTCCGACACTACAGCAGCATTTCGGTCTAAGGTGCCGATGGGATAGTGGCTAGAGCTTCCAATTTTTGATCATGAAGCTAGTGGTTTAAAGCTCTGACACTGTGGTAGCGTTCAGATAAGAAGTTTTGACACATTAGTGATTACAGTTTCCGATCATCGACAAGCTAGCGATTGAAAGCACCGATACGTTTAGTCTTGGGGTTTCGATCATCGATGCTGAGAAGATTAGTTGTTTGAATCTTTGACACTGTGGTAGCATTCAGGCTTGGGGTTTCGATGCATTAGTTATTACAGCTTCCGATCATCGACAAGCTAGTGACGGAAAGCACCAATATGTTCAAGCTTGGAGTGCCGATGGGCTAGAGGACAGATCTTCCAATCGCCAATGTAGAAACCGTCGTGACACTAGTAATTTGAGACGCCGACACTGAGGTAGCATTCAGTCCTAGGGAACCTACGGGTTAGAGGTTATAACTTTCGATCACCGACCGTGGTGGCAGGGTAGAAAACTTCGACGGATTAAGCAAGAAAGGTCATGTCAATTAACTGCCAAAACACTGGCTTTTGGCGGCAAGTTTACACTAGACCAATAGTAGAGATCACTAGCAACCACTTTAGTTATTAAATGTTCGCTCAGTGAACTAGATCTTCGAAATAGATAGACAAATAGTTATCTAGGTTTTTAAACCCTAATCTGAAAAAACTATCACTTCGGAGTATTTTTGTGAAAACAGACCGAAGTTTCAAGATCTGACATTTTTTATAGAAGGCTATAAAGCCCATGATCGATTTTATAATAAGGGTTCAACTTCGAGGATTTATAAGCCAATAATGCTTTCAAGCTTCTCATTTTACTTGTCATGATATAAGCTCTTTTGTTGTGATATGTTCAGCCATCATCTCTTTCTTTACTGTATTTATGCCTAAATGTGTATTTAGGTCATTTTTAGATTGATTAAAAAGTTGATAGCTGTCATCACATCGGTTTGTTAGTTCGATTTGATTGATAAATACCATCCTCATCAGGATTTATCCATTTATATGCATGTGTTTTATATGTACGTCTGCTAGCCTGGTGCGTTCTCCATCCCTGCACCCTATTGTCGAACTTCTGAGCAATCGTAACTAAAAGCCTTGTAAATGAGTGAGTTTTATGCATGCCTTGAGAGTGGAAAGGTTATATAGGTAAACTGACTTGATCCATATCAGAAAACCCCAAAAATATTGTAAGTTACTAGGCATCCTCGAGCTACAACCTAGAGGAGTTTCCTGGAGTGATAAGAAACTGGCGTCACTGCCGGGGAGAGGAGATTGAAGCTCAGCTTCCCTGGGAGACGACATAGATCCATGCTTTGATGACAGACAAATCTTGGACAGTATTATGGTTGTAATCATCTATCTAGCAACTCCATTGATATAAGGTGGCTTCAAGAAGACCAAGAGCAAACCCAAAGGGGCCACCAGCAACACCCGTTTCAAATCCAGAAGAAATTTTGAGGAAAGCTAGGGGTTTACTAAGACAAACCAGTAGTGCTACATAAAAATTTACATCAGGTATTTCAAGAAATCTTTATGCTATTATTTCTTCTGCTGAAATTCTTAATTCCTAGGAATTTTTAGATACATCAGAAAAATCTAGGGGTTGGGCATCTTCAAGCACTGTTGCTTGTGAAGATCCAATCCCTGGTGACTCCACTAGGATAAGTATAACACCTCCTTCTTAGCAATTATCCTCATCATGGCTACCTTCCACAACCCTATTCATACCCATTTCCAATATGGCTACCCCTCAATTGACCAAGATGGAAAGGATCTTGGTAGCTAGGTATGCGCCCTTAAGTTTTCCAAAACTTCTCGGAGCCATGCCTACTGGGGATTATCTCAAGTATATGCCTAAGTTTACAAGGGAAGGGGAATTCACTGCTGAAGAACATCTAGAGGCTTTTTACAGCTATGCTGAAAATATTAACATAGAACAAGAAGATGTATGGACCAGGGTTTTTGTGCAAAGCCTAGATGACCAGGCTAGAAAGTGGTTTAAGGAACTACCTGTTGGGTCAGTGGCAGGCATAGAGGCCCTAGATGACATTTTCCTAAAGCATTGGGGAGAGAGGAGAGACCACCTCTACTATATCACAGAATTCAGCAACCTCAAAAGAGAAAATGGGGAGTCTGTCTCCAACTTTAACAAGAGATTCAACAACATGTATAGCAAGATCCCCACTGATATTAAGCCCACCGATACCTCAGCTAGGATAACTTATGCAAATGCCTTTGACTCTGATTTCTGCCTACTTCTCAGAGAAAGGAGGTTTGCCTCCTTATCACTCATGCAGGATGCTGCCCTAGAGGTGGAGTCAAACATTATAGCATCTCAGAAGGTCAAAGGGAAGATAGATAGGAAAAAACAGCCAACAAAATCTTGTGGGGCTTTGGCATCAAAGAGAAAGATTGAAAAAATGACCAAACTTTTAGATAACCTGACTGCTGAAATGTCTAAGTTGAAGGACCAAGGACATCTACCAGTGAGGGGTAAAGGGCCAAGTGACTTTGCTCCTCGAAACCCAAATTTTGTTCCTTATAAAAGAGGAAACCCCCCAGTTCAGATTCTTAGAAGGGAGAGAAATCAAGGGGAAGACCAGAGGATAAGAGCTCCATTTCAAAATATTGTATTAGAAGAAGAGCCAGAATTCATTGAAGAAGAAGGAGAAGCTGAAGACAATATCCACTGCATGGAGGATGAGGTGGACTATTCTTTTCTGACATAAGCAGAATATGAGGAAGCCCTGATTGATGAGCAGATCACTGAAGAGGATGTCTATCAGGCTGATGGTTAGGGAGGTTACAAACTGAGGTCTAGTCTAGTTGCTCCCCTCAAGATGAATGTTGTACCTGTCAAGCAGCCTGTTGCACCATCTAGAAAGGTTGTTGTTTTACCAAAGAAAGTGGTTGTCCCATCCAAAGCATTGCATAAACCAGCACCTTCAGCCACACTTGATCAATTCCAACTCAAACCTATAGCTCATGAGGTAAGGTTTCCATATAGGCTACATTATTCTTTCAACCTTGAGTCTGAAATTCAAAGATTGAAAATCCCTTTCCCTCTAATTGAGCTAATGAAAAATGATGCCTTCAAGTCCTCCATTCTGAATTCCCTTTAGCCCAAGGTACACATTGACACTGACTTTGTGAACTTGCAGGATGACAAGCTTGTTGTGACCCTGGGCCCCATGATCAAAGACCTAAAGGACTCATGCCCACCATTATACATATCCTTGAATATACATGATAAAATCCTCCATAACTGCCTGCTGGATTAAGGAGCCTCTCATAACCTAATGCCAACAGTTGTGATGGATGAGCTTGACCTCAGCATCACCAAGACCTACCATGATTTATTCTCCTTTGACTCCAGGAAGTTCAAGTGCTTGGGCCTCATCAAAGACCTTGATTTGAACCTAACTCAGCTACCTTCGAAAAGCGTCATGATGGACATTGTAGTGGCTGATATCCCTCCAAAATTTGGCCTCTTGCTGTCTCAGCCATGGAGCAAAAGACTAGGTGGCACCCTTCAGATGGATCTCACATATGCCATCATTCCCATGTTTGGAGGGGAAACTAAGAGGCTGTATAGGGAAAATCAACTAGCATACATTATAAGCAAGGAGAGCCACTTAGTGAATCACCCCATCTATGCAGTGGACACTGATTTTGGGTCTTACATTTTGCAAATAGATGATACTTAGCAGATTTTAGTTCAGCTCACTAATCCCACCTGTCAGTAGCTCGAAGAAGTAACAACAGCAATCTGGACCATGTATTTTGATGGGGATAGCACTCAAAGCTCAGCAGGTGCAGGTGTAGTATTGATCTCCCCATCTAAGGAAAACATTCACCTGTCTTATAAGCTTGATTTTAAAACCACTAACAACGTAGCAGAATATGAGCCTTGCTGCTAGGAGTTAAAGCTATCAAGGAGATGGGGATCATGTGCATGAAGATTTTTGGAGATGCAGATCTCATAATACAGCAGGTCAAGAACACTTTTCAAACAAAAAATATCATACTGAAGGCCTACAGGGACGAGGTATGGAAACTCAGAGACTCATTTATGTTTTTTGAACTGTCATATATTCCCAGGGCTTTGAATCACCTGGCTGATTCCCTAACTGTCTCTGCAAGTCTATTTGTTCCTTCTTTACCCCCTAAGCTCAGCTATGATCTTAATGTCAAGTACAGACCCTCTCTTCCAGATAATGTAAAATTCTAGAGGGTGTTCGAGAATGATGATGAGCTTAGTAAATTCCTTCAGTTAGTAGATGAATTCTCTGACATACACATAGACCAGGAAAACCTAAACATGGAGGAATTCAAACAACCCAAGTTAAAAGATAAAGTGGCTGATCAAAACATTGTCCAATTGCCCAACAACTACATACCCCGAGGTATAGTACCATTGGAAGAACTGTTTGATCACAATGACATCCCTTTCAAGCCTGCCAAAAGGGAGCTAGATCCTGCTATACAAAAGCAAAACATAGGCAGCCAAATCCATCCAAAACTGATAAATCTATCCACTGGGCTGACTGTTGGTCAGAAGTCTGAATTTTGCAGCTTGATAAAAGAGTTTGCTGATGTCTTTGCATGGGAGTATAGTGACCTAGAAACATATGACACCAACATCATCCAGCACAGGATTCCTTTAGAGAAGGACACCATTCCTTTCAAACAAAAGATGAGACCCATCAGCCCTCTCCTATTACCAGTGATTGAAAAAGAGATCCACAAGCTTTTCAAGGCCAAGATCATAATCCCCCTCAGGTATTCCAAGTGGATTGCAAACCTAGTAGTGGTAAGAGAGAAAAATGGAGAAATCAGGTTGTGTGTGAATTTTAGAAACCTGAACAAGTGTTCCAAGATAGACAACCACCCACTGCCGAAGATGGAACACCTGGTGCAGAAAGTCTCGGGGGCTAGGGTCATGTCCTTCCTTGATGGCTTCTCTAGATACAACCAAGTTGCTGTGCACCCAGAAGACCAAGAGAAGACTACCTTTACCACCCCCTAGGGCACCTTCATGTATGCTAAAATGCCATTTGGGCTAATGAATGTTGGGGCTACTTTTCAGAGAGCCATGGATCTAGCTTTTGTAGGGCTAAAATATAAGTTTGTACTGATATATTTGGATGACCTAACAGTTTACTTTCATAGCCATCATGAACACTTGCAGCATTTAAGGAAGGTATTTCTGAAGTGCAAAAGGTATGGAATATCACTAAACCCCAAGAATTCCTGGTTTGCACTCAATGAAGGAAAGCTCCTAGGCCACATAGTCTCAGCTGAAGGTGTAAAGATCAATCCGGTGAGGGTGGAAGAAATCCAAAAGCTGTCAATACCAAGGTCAAAAAGAGACATTCAGTCCTTTTTAGGCAAGATAAACTTTGTCAGAAGGTTCATTCCAAATTTCTCCGAACTGGTAAAGCATATAACAGTCATGCTAAAAAAGGATGCAGAAATAAAGTGGACTGACCAAGCAAGAAACTCTTTTGAAGACATCAAGAAGGCTATCATGGAGGCCCCAACCCTGATTAGTCCCGACTACACCAAGGGTTTTTACATTTTCTCTTTTGCATCTTATGACACAATGGCAGCTGTACTATTACAAAAGAATGATGAAGGTCTTGATCATCCAATTGCATTATTCAGCAGAACCCTGAGAGATTCTAAGCTGAAGTATGACCCAATTGAGAAGTAGGCTTACGCTCTCATAAAATCTTTGAAGACTTTCATAATCTACATTCTCCATGTAAAGGTCATTGCATATGTCCCTTCAGATGCTGTGAAGGATGTTTTGACTCAGCCTGACATTGATGGAAGGAGAGCTAAGTGGATTTCCAAACTCATTGAGTTTGATGTAGAAGTGAAACCCACCAAATTGGTAAAGGGATTAGGTCTAGCCAAACTCATGGCCAAAGAAAACTTTGAACTGATGGGAATAAATTTCACATGTGTCAGGAGAAACAGAAGTAAATCAAGATCAAATTGACATTCCATTAGTAGCTGAAAACATAGCTTCATGTGAGTGGTACTCGGGTATCATTCAATTTTTGCAAAAATTAGAAGTATCTCCTTATCTCACTCCTAACCAAGCACAAGCTCTTAAGCTGAAATCTATTAAATTTTGCATGATTGACAAAATGTTGTACTGGAGAGATCAATCTGGAGTTTTGCTAAGGTGTTTAGATAAAGAGGAAGCAAAGCAGGTCATGCATCACTTTCATTCCAACACATGTGGAGGTCACCACTATTGGAAAACCACAGCCCACAATATCTTAAGAGCAGGATACTATTGGCCAGTCCTCTTTGCTGATGTATGCACTTTTGTAAGGGCCTATGACCAATGCCAAATATTTATAGGGAAGCAGCAGCTCAAATCCTTACCCCTTAGGCCTGTTACAGTGAATGGGTCTTTCCAGCAATGGGGTCTGGATTTCATAGGTGAAATAATTCCATCTTCCAATGGATAGCATAAATGGATTTTAGTAGCCACTAACTACTTTACAAAATGGATAGAAGCAGTACCTACCAGGAATGCCACTCATCAAGTCATAATGAGGTTTTTATATGAAAATATCTTTAGCAGGTTCGGCTGCCCAGTAAGGTTAGTAATTGATAATGCACCGTCTTTTAAGGCTACGGCATTAGTTAAAATGTGTGAATCAATGGGTATTCAACCGGTGCACTCCACATCCTATTACCCACAAGGTAATGGCCTCGCTGAGTCATCCAACAAAAGCTTAGTCAGAATCATCAAGAAACTGCTAGAGAGAAATCAAAAGAGCTGGGATTCGAAGCTTAAGTTCGCTTTATGGGATGATAGGGTAATAGACAAAAGATCCATAGGGACTTCTCCATTCAAACTAGTTTATGGCACTGAGGACATATTCCCTATCCAGCTCATCCTTCTAGTGGAAAAGTTCTTTCAGGAAGAGAAGGATGAACCAAATGATATGGTAAGAAGGATGATGGATTTGGTAGAATTACAGCAAATAAGGGAGCAAGTTGTAGGGAAATCAGAAGCTCATCAACAGAGGATAAAGGGCATGTTTGACAAGAGCAAAGGCAGACAACTTCCAGGTCGGAGATTGGGTCCTCAAGTGGGATGTTGTCATACAGGACAAGGGGAAACATGGAAAATTTGACTCTTTGTGGATTGACCCTTTTGTGATAGCCCAGGTACATAATAATAACACCTTCAAATTGCAGAATCTGGAAGGTAAAGAGGCATTTGATGGCCCAGTAAATGGGTAGTTCTTGAAACTCTATTTTATTTGAGGCTCGAAGGCCTTGTTATTGTAAATTAGTAGATAGTAGGTTGATTTGCTTTCAAAATAAACTCCATGCCCAATGGAACACTAGAAGATAGATTCAATTATTCTTTTTCAGGAAATGCATTTGGTCTAGGGGTTCTTGGGACCTCACTGGGAGGTTCCCATCCCCAAGTAGGATCCAGATGTTATCTCCCAAAATAATTTATTTTGATAGTATGAAGGATATGAATATAACTGACAGTTTGAAAGCCTCTATTTCTTTTTCGGTAAAAATTTCACAAGTTGTAGCTTTCGGTGGCTTAGGCGAGGCTCAAAACATCTCATTGGCCACCAAAAAGGGGTTTTCTTTGGCAAATTAAGGAGTGCAACATATACACTGACCACCAAAATAACAGCAAATTTTTCCCCCTTATGTTTTTACACTACAATGACAAGCTTGGAAGAATTACACATGTGCAATAAGAGCTCCAAAAAACTGAAATTATATATGAAATGAGTCATTCAATGACTTCTATTAGTCAGTTCCAGACACTTCTGCAACAGTGTTCCGGTCTAAGGCATCGATGGGATAGTGGCTAGAGCTTCTGATTTTCAATCGCGAATCTAGTGGTTTAAAGCTCCGACACTGCGGCAATGTTTTGATCTAAGGCACCGATGGGATAGTGGCTAGAGCTTCTGATTTTCAATCGCGAAGCTAGTGGTTTAAAGCTATGACACTGCGGCAACATTTCGATCTAAGGCGCCGATGGGATAGTGGCTAGAGCTTCCAATTTTTAATCGTGAAGCTACTAGTTTAAAGCTCCGACACTGTAGCAGTATTCAGATAAGAAGTTCTGACACATTAGTGATTACAGCTTCCGATCACTGACAAGCTAGCGATTGAAATCACTGATACGTTCAGTCTTGGGGTTTCGATCTCCAATGCTGAGAAGATTAGTCGTTTGAATCTCCGACACTGTGGTAGCATTCAGCCTCGAGGTTCCGATGCATTAGTTATTGTAGCTTTCGATCGCCGACAAGCTAGTGATGGAAAGCGCTGATACGTTCAGGCTTGGAGTGGCGATGGACTAGAGGACAGAGCTTCTGATCGTCGATGTAGAAATTGTCGCGATGCTAGTAATTTGATATGCCAACATTGTGGTAGCATTCAAGCATGGGATGTCGACGGGTTAGAGGTTATAACTTCCGATCACCGACCGCGGTGGCAGGGTAGAAAACTCCGATGGATTAAGCAAGACAGGTCACATCAAGTTAACTGCCGAAACACTGGCTTTTGGTGGCAAGTTTACACTAGACCAACAGCAGCGATCACTAGCAACCACTTCAGTTATTAAATGTTCACTCAGTGAACTAGATCTTCGAAATAGATAGGCAAATAGTTAGCTAGGGTTTTAAACCCTAATCTAAAAAAACTATCACTTCTGAGTATTTTTTGTGAAAACAGACCAAAGTTTCAAGATCTGAGATTTTTTGTAGAAGGCTATAAAGCCCATGATTGATTTTATAATAAGGGTTCAACTTCAAGGATTTATAAGCTGATAATGCTTTCAAGCTTCTCATTTTACTTGTTTATGATATAAGCTCTTTTGTTGTGATATGTTCAGTCACCATCTCTTTCTTTACTGTATTTATGCCTAAATGTGTATTTAGGTCATTTTCAGATAGATTAAAAGGCTGATAGCTGTCATCCCATTGGTTTGTTAGTTCGATTTGATTGATAAATACCATCCTCATCAAGATTTAGCCATTTATATGCATGTTCTTTGTATGTAAGTTTGCTAGCCTGGTGCGTTCTCCATCCCTGCACCCTATTGTTGAACTTCTAAGCAATCGTAACTAAAAGCCTTGTAAATGAGTGATTTTTATGCATGCCTTGAGTGTGGAAAGGTTATATAGGTGAACTGACTTTATCTGTATCAGAAAACCCCAAAAACATTGTAATTTACCAGGCATCCTCGAGCTACAACCTAGAGGAGTTTCCTGGAGTGATAACACCTACATATATGTATACACACACACACACACACACACACACACACACATCACTACGATTGTGTATACAATCCTATGAATATGCATTATCCACTATTCCTTGTGTTCTAACTCTGTGCAAATATGACATTACAACATTAACATTCTTGGTTGCGCAATGTACACCTATATAACAATCATACAATATGTAATGACAAATACATCATGTCATTTAAGTAAGTGCACATATATGTCGAACCTCAATGACATAGTTTCCATCATTTTTGGTATACTATATTAGTTCAAAATCATCCATCCATTAACTAAAATATAAAGGTTAGCTAGCCATTTAAGATTATCTTAAGGAATGTAAGAAAAATCATAAGCCTATACTTTTCGGATAATAATATATTATATAAAATCAAAGAATATAGTAATTCATTAGTTTTGTTGTATTTGCATTCTCGCAACCATACAACAATCTTCAAGCATTGAGTCTATTTTGCTTGTTTCTATGGAACTACATCAATATTGCACTTATACATACAAAGTATTTGCATTATTATCACCACATGATTACTAGAAGCTAACTAAACATGATGGAACAACATTTATGTCATAACCTTCACATTATCTTCACGTGATTATGAAGGAAAAATGTAAATGAACCACATTCATACCCTAATAATACACATTATATTCATATGATTATCAACAACCAACTAAAAGTAAGTGAACAACATTTATCAAATAGCAGTGAAGATGATACTTAGATTGCATAAATTTCTTGGACATTTGAATGTGCATATGCAACTTTCCTCCCAATTGTAGGTTCCCTATCTGTCATGTACTATTTCTACCAAGAGGCCACCTCCGAGCTAGGAAATGAGTGAAGGCATAATAGGAACTCCCTAATAAAATTTCTCAATGTGGTCTAAACGCTAGACTCCCAACCCTTTAACATGAGACATAACCAATGAATTGCCCTTTCCTCGAATGTATCCCTATCTTCACATACAAAAACATAAACAACACAAGAGAGCTCGACCTTACTTGTGAATCACCTCACTTTACAACAACGAGAACATTAGATTTACTAGTCCAAACCTCTTCCCGAGGTCGCCCTTATATATGTTGTAAGAGCATAAATAACGTCTATCAAGCTCTTGGCTCTTATCGAAGAAAAACATAGCGACAATAATACTAATGAACTCTCAGTTTCAA
The DNA here is from genome assembly GCA_001517045.1 of Pseudotsuga menziesii. Classification (NCBI taxonomy): domain Eukaryota; kingdom Viridiplantae; phylum Streptophyta; class Pinopsida; order Pinales; family Pinaceae; genus Pseudotsuga; species Pseudotsuga menziesii. Next base: position 100,867 of record LPNX010326396.1, read on the forward strand.
TAAACAACAAAAACGCAACAATTGGAGAGTAATTTCATAACATTAAGATTATGGTATGGGTTGATACCTCAATAGAGGTCACCCAACTCCCATGTAGTAATAACAAAATACATCACACAAAAATGGTTGAATCTTTGGTTTCAGAGATCATAATTGATTCCTGCAATTATAGCAATAAGCAACATAAACAGTAAAATGCTAACGCAATTTTTTAGTAAACACTAGGGGGGACTCAGTTGTGGAGTCACTCCTCTTGCGATAAACAATAGTGTAATTTGCACTACCTATTAGGGAGAACTCTCTTATGGATTCATCCCTCCTTTTGCAATAACAATAATCGAATCTACAATACACAGTAAATAACATGCAAGTGGGTCATTCCCTCACATAGAGGTCGCCTCTTTCACAACAACCTATTTTACACAATAAATGAAATGCAAGAGGGTCATTACCTCACATAGATATTTCCTCTTTCACGAAAATCTAATTTACATAATAAAAAACATGCAAGAGGGTCGATTGCTTCTCTAAAACATTATATTACACGGTGAACACATGCAAGAGATCGATTGTTCTCTACAACAATATACTTAAAACGTAAATGCATTCCCCAACAATTTAATGCACATCAAATAAAGTAGTAGAGGGTCACCTCCTAAAGGAGATGGCCTAACAATTCATCATTTAGAAACTCTAAATCAATAACATGTATGCAATGGAGAAAATAAGGGCATGCAATGGTAAATCAACCTCCAAGGAAAAAACAATGGCATGCAATGGCATTGGCAGGTCACCCTCCACACCTGAAAGCAATGAAGTATAAAATAATATATGGAGCATTCAAATGATAACATAGCATTCTTTTAGAAATCAAATGATGTCAAACCAATGAAGGCATATAAACCACATGCAATGGGCATAACACCCTTCTTTTTCAAAGTAAAGGAAGACAAATATTCATATAGGCTGCAACACAATGGGAAGATCAAGAGAAAACAATGGGTAAAATCTCTCAGAGACTGCCATTCTATTTTTTGTCAACAACAAACAAGATCATAGGGATTGATCTGTCATCCTCATTCTTTGTCAATCATAAACATGATCCAAGGGTTCGACCTATAGAGATCACCCTCTACTTCTTTGTAACCAATAAACAATGTAAAGGAGGGTTGATTCTTATATAGAAATTACCCTTCATCAAAATAAATACCCAACAATTTGCATGGGTCAATTCTAAAAAGAAATCACCCTCTAGTTTCTACATGACAATATAGAAAATTTCAATAAAGGATGGGACGATTCTCTATGGGGAGATCACCCTCTTCATGCAACAAAAAATGCAATATTACAAGGTCAAATATATGGTTTCAGAGATCATCCCCAAACAAAAATCCATACAAAAACAGTGGAGTGATCTACAATGGAGTATGTGCTTCCTTGGAGATCACCCTCCTTTTGAAGGAAAAAAAACCCAAATGTATATGGGAGACCTTGCAAAATCCCTTCCCCCAAATATATATATATATATATATATATATATCTTAAGTAAAACACACAAGGTGCACNCGAAGGGGCCTCACACCTTTCAGCTTAACACAAGCATAACCCCAAGAGGGCCGAGGAGATTTGAACCCACGACCTCATCTAGCGGAGGTGATTAAGCGATGGGTGCTCGACCGATTGAGCTAAATCTTGGGGCTATATATGCATAATGTCCCTTTTTAAGAAATTTTATTAAATGACCAATTTTTCACTTGTTTCCCTAATTTGACCTTTGACTAGTTTTGATGTCTAGGTCTCCAAATTGGTCCAAATGATCCAAAATATTCACAGAAGGTATATGACTGATATTAAGGTTTGAATATTCTGTTCATGGAATATTTATGTCCCTCTAAAGGCTTCTGCAAACTTGTTTAATATTCTGGTCAAGGTAGGAGTTTTGACTAGTAATTTGGGGTTCTAATTCCCCCACAATGAATACTGAAAATGGCTTCCCAAATGCACTCAAGCCAAATCAAATTTCTGAATGGAAGTAGGGGAAATGTAAATGAAATAAATATTAAGTCATATGCATCACCATTCAACTTTTAATGTCTGCTATAACTCCTCTAAATCAAATGCAAAAATACTAGTTTCAACCTTGGGGGAAATGATAGGCAAACTTCTCCAAATGCTATGAAACTCAACAAAATAACTCCAAATTCTTAAGTACTAGAAATTAAAATAATATCATCCATAAATAACAGTCAATTCATCCATAAACCATCAGTATTTCACTTATCCATTCAAATCTATCAACATTATATTGGTTCACAACAAGGTAGTGGGGAAATGGCAATGTTTCTTCATTATTTAACATTTATACATGAAATATTTTGGTATTTCAACCTGGGATTATTATGAACTTTAAATACATAAATAATAGTCCATTCATCCATAAACCATCAGTATTTTACTTATCCATTCGAATCCATCTACATCAAAATCATTCACAACAAGATAGTGGGGAAATGGCACTATTTCTTCATTGCTTGACATTTTTACATGAAATATTTCAGTATTTTGAACTGAGAGACTTCTGAAATTTAAATACAGAGCATTTACATCAGAATATAAAATTATGGGGCATTATAATCTCCACCAAAGAAATCAATAGCTCACCCAAAGCGCAATCCCTCCATGAGCAAGAATATGCCATAAAAACTGGAAATGGTTGAGAGAAAGTGCTGCAATAGAAGGAACCATGAGCTTCCCTGTAGAGTACAACTACAAATAAAACTCCATTAAATATCCATGAAATACCTGAGTGTCCTCTCCAAACACCAACTTGGATGGGAATCTTTCACCCTCGAAATTGGCTAAGGAAAGAAAACTAATCATCCACTAGCTCTCACAATTCACAAATGAGAAAATCCATTCTCTTGGTTGATTCCTGTATTTTATAAAAATCCTTAGCCTTATAAGGTTACCAATTCATCCACAAACTCAATAAAATTGGAATTTGGGTGTGGGCTCAAGATTTTCCATGTGTCCTCCCTTTCCTAGTGTTCCATCTTCCCCCAATTTGAGAAGGAACCCATTGAGCTTCCCCAACTCACGTGAGTGCCCTATTGGATGCTCTATTTCGACCTGATATGTAAAATATGTTATATTTCAGCATTCAGATATGATTTGTGTCATAGGTTTCATAGCATATTCATCATTGTTTTCATAGAGCTAGGGAATCTAGTCCAAGAGTCTCACTAGCTCCAAAATGACTCTTCCTCTCCCATGTAAGTTACATTTCCTTCCAAAATTGACCTATGATGTATATGTCCAAGTGTATCAGCCTTATAACTCATCCAAGAACATTTAGGCTTCCCATGGATTCGAAATTGCAAGAGGAATATGCCATGTGGCACATAAATTCTAGCTTGTGTGGGCCCCATGGTCTCCATGTGTCCCCATGCTCCATTGCCACTTCAACTTTCTCTTGTATTTATTTATTTATCTCTTTTATTAAATATTTATGCCATTATAATTTTTGAACAACATTAATTGTCCCCCTTATTCCAAATCCCAAAGCTTCCACCCCCAACCTAGGAAACTAGTAATTTTCCTCCTCGGCAATTATTTGACCCTTAGCACAAATTTGACAAACTCTAATGAATATGGAAAATGTGATTAGGCCATTGTGACCTATTGAAAAATTTGGGACATGAAAAATCCTCCCTTCCCAATATTGCTTGTCCTCAACCAATTTCAAACATGGGTGTTGAAGAACCTGCTTTCTGTATGATTCTTTGAAGTTGCCATTGAGTTTCCCAACTTTAAGTCTTTGAGATTCCATGAAGATTTAAGAGAGGAACCGCCATGCTTGTTGATACATTAATCTTATTGAAATCATTTTATTAAGTCAGGAATCTATCTCCCATACTGCTTGTTTCCCAAAAAATTGAAATCAATGGGACTAAAAAATATCCCAGGGTCCCATTGCTTATATTACACTCCAACAATTAAGAGTGCTCTCCAACCCATACCATTAGGAAAGAGAATTTTGGGATCCCATTTTCTTGTATGCATTATTCCAAACATCCTGATTACATAATATATATCATCAAAGTACATAACAACATAATAAAGATGTACATCAAGGAGGTGCCTCATCAAAAAAACATGAAAGTGCTTATACCTCCAAGTAAGTAGACCACCATTTGTCAAGTGCATACAAGCTTCAAGTGACCAATCAAATCTGATCCAATGACATAGATGAGGATCCCATGTACCATAATGTTGCTCCAAAGATATATAATCTTCATCAATATAATCAGACATGTTTTCTTTCATCAAAGGAGTGAATGAAGAACCTCCACCAAAATTTGAACCAAATAATGAGCAAAAAAAACAAGGAGACTTCAAATGACTCAAAGAAGTCTCACCCATGCGTCCATGAATGAGAGAATAATAAAGATATAACAAATTATGTGGCTGGAAACAAAAATTTTCTCCAACCATAAGTCTATTCACCCCAGTGTTGGATGAATTTCCTCCAACATCAAATGAACCAAGTGTTGAGCAAGAGAAACCATGAGTCTTCAAATGACTAAAATTGCATATCATAGTTGCATCCATGTAGATGTGCATCATCATAAAGTAACAAAGGATGCTGCTGAAAATGTGAATAAGAATGTGCTCCAACCATGTAATCATAAAAAGTAAATCTAGGAGTTCCATACTCCTCATGTGGCACCATCAAAAAGAACCCTTTCACCCATACTTTGTTGAGGCTAATGTTGCAAAACATGGAATTGTAGGATATAGGAGAATAAACTAACTCACCCAAATGATCCAAAAGTGCAAAAGTTTCATCATGGGAAGAATCCATATGGGTAGTATCATGCAGCTCCTTCAAAAGTGTGAAACCTTTGTCATAGATTGGTTCCAATGTAGAGGAATCATGCTCTTCTTTAAAAATTGCATAAACTTCATCAAGAGACAATTTAAGTTCCTCTTCCACCACATCCAGTGTTTGTATCTCTTTAAGTTCATCTGCAAACACATCAAGAAATTCAAATTTCCACATTTCTTATTATCCACCATGTCATGAGAATCCTCCAAACAATCTACCATTTAACAATCTGAAACATAGGAGGAAAAACAAGTATCTTGCAACTTTTCAAGAAGTTGCTCATTTTGAATTGTGAGCTTATTGTTATCCTCATTATTCTTCAAGTATGCATTATGTAACAATTCATTAAGCTCAAACAAATAGTTTCTATCAAAAATCAAAGACATGAAATTACCTTTGATGTGGCACATTGCTCTTTTAATCTTCCCCGTGTCTTCAAGGAAGGATGTTTCCTCTAATGAAGTAGCTCTCCAACAAAAATTTGACACTAATGCTTGAGTGTCATGGAGTATGCTAAGGGACTCTTGGATCTTCTTTTCATTCATATTTAAGGACCCTTCAATAAAATGAGGCTCTTGCAAGTGATCCTCCTCATCTTCTTTCTTCTTGCTTGGATCAACTTAATGAAGCTCAAGTGGTGATGGGAAAGTTGATCATGTTTCTTCTTCAACTACTACAAGGTCTTCATTCTCATGTTTACTAGAAATTTGGCTTGCAGAAAAATTTTGAAATATGGTCTCTATGTCACTGTAGTTGGAAAAAATCCCTAGCCACGTGTAGATGCACCTCCCTTCCGTCTATAGGATGAAAGGGTAGAGTCTGTGGATAAAAAAGAGCTGCAGCAAACTGTTAGAAAAAAAATGACTAAACATCTACAAACTACAAACTGAAAAAATAAATAAATAAATAAATAAAATGAGACAATATACCTTCCAATCTGGTTTAAAAGGGGAAGACTCACGTCAAGGTATGCAAATCAGGGTGACTTCCGAGAAATGGTCCAAAAAAGAATGGGTAAAACATGATACGAGCGTCTCATCAAAAGATAGAGGGCAGAAAATTGAATACAATGGTATGAATTGTGTCTTAAACGGACTCCGGATGAATCTGATTAACAGCTAGTGATGTTGCCCCTGGTGCAATGGTGCACAGGGAAAACTAGACCAAATGGAGGCCTATGGGTATGGATCTAGCTCATCATACCAGGTATGATTTTCGTGGTGGTATGTAAATCAATGTGACTTGGAAATGGTTCGAAAAATCAATAGGGAGGGAGGCATTCTACAAATTCGTTTCTCAACCCGGGAGCTTAATGGTGGTAGCTTCTTGTTCTTGTAAAGAATGATCCATACACAAGCATGAAAAATTGGGGAGATACAGAGAGGTCTCGACCTCTGAAACAGGTCTAAGGACCTGATGGTATGTTATCATGGTGGTAGCTAGATCATATGTGCGACATACTATGTGCATGTGCAAATGTGGGACCGCACGCTCCAATGGGCTGCTAGCGGCGCAGGGGTAGAGATCATATCTACCTGCTCACATGCAAATGATGCAATGGAGTTCTATAATGGACTCTCTACGACTAGACGCAAAGCAACTACTAGAGGGGGTCATCGACTCATGGGAAAAAACGATGCAAAGCAAAAGAAAAAACTACGCTATAAGTGACTCATTGTGGTTATATTAGGCATAGAATATCTTGAGGTAGATCCTGTAAGAGGCTTTTGTAAGAGGCAATTGTCTGAGTCAGTGAAGAGGTTTTCCCCCTTGCCAAGATGAAGGTTGTTGGCAAGGCAGGGTGACAAAACCTGGCCTTCGATGGGAAGAACCGATTCCACACTATGGTTTAAAGGGAATGGGGTAAAACTGGTGGCGTTCGTACAGATCTCTCTGTCATCGCGTAAGTGGTGCCGGGATAAATTAGGTAGATCTTCCACGACCAATGAGGTAGAAGGGAAACTAGTTCTAGAGATCATGTCGATAGTATTGGTTGTAGTTTTGGTGGCCTTGCCCCCAGTCTCTTTTGGAGGAAGAGGGGCAGACCTAGAGATGGGAAAAGTATTTGATGAACCAAGAGGTGGGTGTGACATCATCTGGTTGGACGAGAGTCAACACATGAACTCCTAGTGTGAGATCCTGTAAGTTGCAGGTTGGAAAGACATGCTTACTCATGATCCCAAATGGTGGGAAAAGGAAAAGGAAAAGAATCGTGTTGATCAGGAATGAACCCCAATAGTTCCCTAGTGACTGAGGTTAAGGTTGTGACTAAGGTTGCGATGTGGTCGAAATGTTACTAGATGTGATTGTACACAAATATGCTATTTCAATCGGCATAGATGGAGGTGGTAAGGCCAAGAAGGTGGTCATCATAGGGGTGTAGAAGAATAAGCCTGTGCCAACATCAAATAAGGAAGGGATTGACATGCTATCGATGGCAGTATCAATGGTAGTAATAATATGTTCCAGTGTGGCCGGCCCTTGCGGATCATAGTACATCAATTGGTAGACGGTCATGATCTTTCCATCATGAGGAAACATCAGGAGCCAAAATACGGTGGAGGCCATGACTTTCATGGAGTACATGTAACTATGTCCCAAGAGGAGGTTGTAATCAAGTCGTGCATTGATAACCTCGATGTCAATCAAAATCATTTTACTGGCTAATGATATAGGGACATTCGAAAGAATGCCCTGGGCTTTGGTGGGGCGACCATCATAGGCATGAAGGGTAGTAGTGGAGGGTTGGAGGGTGGGGGACTCGAGTGTCTGCCAGACACTAGTTGACATGACACAGCTAGATGCCCCTTCATCAACTATGCAATGGTGCACGACCAAATTCTGAATTGAGGCTGGAATCTGGAAGGCCATAGTAGACGATATCTTGGGTTCATCGCGATCCAAATCGAACATGATCAATCTGGATTCGGAGGGATCCATGGCACCAAGGGAATATAACAATGTTTTCTGTTGCAACGAGCAGGTATTGAGCACTGCTAGAGTGGACATGGTTATGGGTGATTGAGCCAATTCATCAACAATGTTGTAGTTTGAAGCAGCTCACGTAGTTGCGTTATTGGCAATACGTCATAGTGGAAATCGTGGACCTTTGGTTTCCCCGTCAATGGGGGGTGTAGGTAAGTGGAGGGGAATATTGGCAATGTTGGAGGTTGATTTTGTTGATGGGTCAACATTCTCTATGGTGGATCCATACTGATTACGTCCAGTCTTCAGATTGACTTCTTCAGTTGTCATTTCCAGTAGGTAATGAACACATGTCTCTGTAGTCGAGGCCGCGATGGGAACTGTAGGAGAAGGTGGGGGAATAGGTGTGGTTGCTACCAATCCTTGGAGAGGTAACATATTTTGGAGCACCATGGGCGAAGGGCCAAGTGGCGCTGGGTTGGGTTGATCCTGTGCTGGTGCATTTGTGTCCCGTTGAGCTTCATTTTGGAGAAACTGCTTGACATGGTTCATATGCGGCCATTCATGAGTATAATGACTATAAAAATTCCATAACTTACACAGATGATTAATCTGTAAGGAAGCAGTCAGTCCTGATCGATTAGGCTCTCCAAGGTTTTGGGCTAGCAAGTTAGCACCATTATTGTTAGGAGGGTTAGGTTGTTCCCCACCTCCTTGTGGTTAGTTGTTCCCTGATTCCTTCCGCGGTTTTTCTTACATTTCCCTTGTTGGTTATTGGGGGCGGGTTGGTTGGGAAGAGTTTGCAGTGTAAAAACTTGTCCCACGAACGTTCACAGAGATCGAGTAGGCGCCAAAGCGGCTTGCATGGGTGGCGCATAGTAAGTTGGGGGGGCTACGAATATGGTCATTGGTCTCGAATACGTGTCGGCCAAGTTGGTGCGTGCGCATACTGAGTTGGCGTGAGCTATGCATAAGAAGGTGTGGCTCTAGACTGGGCCACCATCCATGAGTAATTGGGGACTCGATTCGATTGAACGCTAGGTATTGCTTGGGTGTGGTGGCACCATAGGAGGTGTCGCACAACACTGTGGATGTTGAGAGACAGAACCTATGATGCCATTCGTAGCATGTGATACCCCCGACACGTTGCAGTGAGAGGAACTGACATGGGGAGCATCAGGAAGGATGGTGTACAGGTATCTTGGATTAGCATAGATCAAGTCAAATTGTTGGGCCTTTAATATGGCCTCTTCCTTGGATTGGGGGCATTCAAAGGTGACGTCCTTGGCTATGGATGGTAGCAAGTTCTTTAAAAACCAATCAAGAAAGTTCCTATCTTCTAGTTGAATCTTGCACAAGCTTCGTGTTACACTGAAATATTGTCCTTTTGATCCATGTGTCAACCCTTTGCCTAATCCCCAAATTTCCCTCTGCTAAAGTTGATTGAGGTTAAGGTTTTTCCTACTTTTACCCTCTTTAGGAAGGTTGACGCTCTTTCCCTTCATGCTAGGTGCACCAATGGTGCTCTTTCCCTTAACACTAGGTGCGCCAGTGCCGATGCTTTGTCTTCTACTGCTAGGTGCACCGATGGTGTTCTTTCCCTTCATGGAAGGTGCGTTGGCGGCATTTTGAGGGAAAAAAATGGAGCTTCGAGACCCTTCTTGAAGGTGGATGAGGTGGAGGTATATCCCTATCATCTAGGTGAGGTGGAATTCGGTTCCTAACCTATGGGAAAGCTCCCTTAGAATCCTCCTCCTAGTCCTCAACCTACTCTATCCCTTTACACTTATAAATTAAACCCTCTCTCCATTGTGAAGGGAGGGAGGACTATGGTACTATTGTGCTGGTGGAATTTCTAGGTGATCCATATCATCCTTTAGGAGACTATTATATTGTTTTGGAGGCTTTGGCTTGGATTGTTGGATGGAATATTGCAGCGTTAAGGCTAGGTTGTGATGTTCTCTCCTATGTAATTCGATGTATCTCCTTGATTACATTAATACAAATATCTTTCCATAAATATTTTTGTGTTAATGATGTTTAGAGCTTTCTTCCTTAACTATTAGCTTAGATCAATTCATGTTTGGATACACATGCACTGTTTGCTTGTTTCCACTTGCTCTACAGGGTTTTGCAGCTGGAGATCTGAAGGCACTGGAGCTTAGATCAACAAAGGCACTGGAGCTTGGATCAACAAAGAGAGAAGAGGATTTGCATATTGTAGTTAAGCGATCTACCTATTAACTGGAATTTCCATTTGATCTAGGAAAGTAGATTTTATTGTGTACTTGATTTGTTATAGATCCACTTGGACTAGGGAGATCTAGCTTGAGTTCACTTGAGCAGATTTACCTGATAACAAATTTGGTGACCATATTAGGGATATACATAGATCTGATTTCTTTTGTTTTTGATTTCATGTCTCTTTCTAAATCCTTTTTCTAGCCTCTAGATACCTTCCCTCCTTTATATTTTGTATTTGAAGAGTGCCTTACATCCTCTTGATTCTCTTTGGATCACTATCAAACCTTCTTCCCTTCTTCCATATTAAATCTAGCTTTTACCCTCTATTTCTCCACCGGCGCACCTGGGTTGTGTGGACAGAGCGTCGCTGGTATTAATTTCTAGTTTCATAAGTGTTGGCTCTATAGGCACTCTTGGCCTTGAGAGACAGTGCACCGTAGGCGCTTCTGTGCAATGTAGTAGGTGCGCCATGGTACTCTGGTGCAATGTAGCAAGTGTGTCGTAGGCGCTCTTGTGCAGTATAGTAGGTGCATCGTCAGCATTCTGGTGTAGTTCTGTAAGTGCACCTACCCCTCTTATGCGCTCTAGTGCAGTATAGGAAAGTGTGACGCCCTTTGAAACTCGTTTTTTAGCTTGATTTCCTTCTCTTTTGGGTTTTGGTTTGATGTATTGTGGTGTTTAGGCTGCATATGATAGTCATACACTCCCTAGACCCAACATTATCTCTGTTTGGAGTTGATTTTGTTGATTTTGGGATGCTTTACTAGTCAAGTGAATGACTTGGTTGTGGTAGACAGATTCAATCCTCCACTTATTAGCTCTTCCTTGCCATTCCTAGTCATATTTCTAGAGCTCTTCAAATGTGTTTGGATAGTCAAATCTGATCTCCAAACCCTTCCTCTCCTCAATCATTGAGTTTTGGTTGCACTTTGGTTGTTTTGGGGCAATTCTTAACTGTTTGTAGTTGTTTGTGTGCTTGACGTATTCCTTTTGATTTCTGAATGAATGGAGTGTTGTAGATACTCTCTCTTTTTCTGTTTGTAGATCTGAAAAGAGAATTATCCTTTTCTTCATTGTTCATATTCATGTTTGTTTGAAGAGGTGTTGGAGACATTTACCCACAATGCACACTTAATTTGGTCAATTTGGCCTTGTTAAACCACTTTCCTAAGTTTTATTGACTTAATTGACATTAGAGGAGCATTGTATGACATCAGCATGAGCACACCCATGCCTACCTTTAGTCAAGGAGGCCAACTAAGACTTCTCCTTCATTTGGGGAGGCCAACTGGAGCACTCCGGGAGTGATCTGAGTGTCATAAATGCACCTAATTGATAACTGATGGTTACAATTAGTTAATTTAAGTGGTGAAGGCACCTCCATTAATTATTTAATTATTTTTAATGATTATTTATGAACTAGAGCTAACACATGCACCTACAACCACTTTTGATGACCAGTTTGACTTCAGTTAACCTCATCGGGGTTCATTGGAGTTATTGATGCGCTACCACTTGTTGGTTGGCATGTAGTGACATGTGTCTGGGATACTTTCAGTTAGACTCAGTCATTCATTGCACTCTGACTTTAGTTAGGACTCAATTGAGTCAATCAGCACTTGATCAGTTGGTTAACTAGTATGTTTACTGTGGCTTACAGTCAGTGAAGCTACACCCATTCATTCAATTCGAATGACCTCCTTGGGAATTCGAATTGTCTTGGAATTCATGCATATGGCATGATCATTGTATTGTATCATCATTCTTTCATTTGATTATACAGAGCTGCTACTTCCATTGCAGCACCATTATGCCAATTTTATGCATATTTGTTTGAATTCTTTGTGAGACTATGTTTTTAGTTCCTAGACCACTGTGACAAATTTATATGGTATCAGATCTCATGCCGAGACAAAGATCAGATCTCTCAAAAACAAGGTTTTTGACAGATCTTGCATGAAAAACTAAGAAAAAGCTCAAAATTCCAGCACTGCACTAGAAGCCAAGGCTTACCACTTAATACCCCAAGTAAAGGAATTGTTGATCAAGATTGCTTGATAAACTATGTTGGGTGTGATGAAAGCCTAAAATGTGTAGGCTGTCCAACTTTACGGTTCCCCTTTTGTTTTGATTTACAATTTTTAACAGGTATAGCTTCGAATGGACCCATCAGTCCCTCTTCTCACCTCATTCACAAGCTATTCAGAATGGAAGTTGAAGATGATTGCAACTCTGAAGAGATGAGGTCTCTATGTGGTGTCTATTGGACTTGGAAAAGAGTCTTATGAGAATGAGAATGACTGGATAAATGACAGTGATAGATATTTTGGAGAAATATCTCTGGCCCTTTCTCCTAGCTTGCGCTACCTTATTGGTTCTGCTGAATACCCAAAGGATCTCTGGACAAAATTGGACATAACCTTTGGAAAGAAAAATGAGGATCATAATATCACTTTGGAGATCACATACAGCACCACACGAGTTCTTTACTCAAAATTTTCAGTCTCTACTCTCTCTGATGAGGTTGTTCAATATGAAGAAGAAGTTGAATCTTCTACACAATCAATTCGAATTGAAGAAAGTCTCCTTGCAGTGACTACTTCTCTTGATGCTCCAGAAGTTTGTGAGATCGCTGATATCTCATATCCTCATATTGCTGAAACAAAATAAGACATCCAAATCTATGATATTGAAGAAAAACACTGCTGCACTTCCATGCAAACATTCACCAGTGATTTTCTATTGAATTCTGTGCAAAATTTTCCAGTAATTGCTTCCGAAAGTGAAGAGAAATTTGATTTTTCTCCCTCTAATGTTGCTGTTGGTGTGCAAATATGTAAAACCTTGGATATTTCAGAAGAAATATCAGATTATAAGAGTGACACATTCTCTACCCATGACCTAGATCTTCCAGCAAAATCCTGCAGGATTGCGTGCACCAAAATTCAGAATTTTGAAGAAGAAGAAGGTGTGCATCCACCTTCTCGGTTGACCATAATTTTGGATCTGATATGAACCTTATTGGATCTGATCTGATATTTCTTGGTTCAAAATTTCAGGTTCATAAACCTTCAGTACTACTTGTAGTTGTTCTCGTCAACGGTGTGAAGAAACAAGTACCGCAAGTCTCCTTTGAAACTGCTGCTGGGGATTTGATTTCATTTCACAGTTTTGGATCTGCTATGAGCCTATCTGGATCTGATTTACTTTCTGATCTGTTATTATTTGCTTCAAATTTTAAAATCCAAGAGCTTTCAGTCATGCTTGAAGTTGCTCTCACCAATTTTGGTGTGAAAAATCAAGTATCGTAATTTCTCTTCAAAACTACTTGTGGGGATTTGGTGTTAGTTTCCTCTTATGAGATTGCTGATATTTTATTTTATGAATCATTAGCTATTTATGAAGCTATATCAGATTATGGAGCTCAAGCATTCGCTCTCCACAGTCCTAGGGCTTCTCTACCTTTGGTCACATGATCATCTCTTCACAAAACTAGTAAAGAGGAAGACATTCTGCATCCACTTGGACACTTGCTCCTAATATTTGGGGCTGATTTTACCACTCATGGTTTTCTATTCAAGGTTGCAACATATCATTTTCTTTAGTGTTCCGCACATGGTTCAAATCCTCACGCACTTTTGCTCTCTTATCAGTTGATTTTAGTTGCTCTACATGGGTCCAATTTTCATCCTGCAGCTGTTTATGTTCCTGATTCATTTGAGCACGTTATTCTTCTTCCAAAGAGGAAGATTCCTCTATAAATATTCATTTAGTTTGGATTCAGACGTTCACATGCATAGTCTCAGGATGTTGCTGCATAGAAGAACCAAAATTTCTTGATTTACTGCTTAGTTTGAGGGGGGGTATTTTTCCCATGAGGTTTTTCCCATTTCCTTGGTTATATTAAGCAGTTACTTTATTGTACAAGGTGACCTATGGCCTTTGTTTCTAGGGCCCTAGCATTTCATGCACTTTATGTTTCTACGTCTTTTGAGTATAGCTTAAGGGGGGTGTTGGAGACATTTACCCACCATGCACACATAATTTGGTCAATTTGGCCTTGTTAAACCACTATCCTAAGTTTTATTGACTTAATTGACATTAGAGGAGCACTGTATGACATCATCATGAGCACACCCATGCCTACCTTCAGTCAAGGAGGCCAACTAAGCCTTCTCCTTCATTTGGGGAGGCCAACTGGAGCACTCTGGGAGTGATCTGAGTGTCATAAATGCACCTAAATGATAACTGATGGTTACAATCAGTTAAGTTAAGTAGTGAAGGTGCCTCCATTCATTATTTAATTATTTTTCATGATTATTTATGAACTGGAGCTAACACAGGCACCTACAACCACTTCTGATGACCAATTTGACTTCAATTAACCTCATCGGGGTTCATTGGAGTTATTGATGCGATACCACTTGTTGGTTGGCATGCAGTGACATGTGTCTGAGCTACTTTTAGTTAGACTCAATCATTCATTGCACTCTGACTTTATTTAGGACTAGTTGAGTCAATCGGCACTTGATTAGTTGGTTAACTAGTGTGTTTACTATGGCTTACAGTCAGTGAATCTACACCCATTCATTCAATTCGAATGACCTCCTTGGAAATTCCAATTGTCTTGGCATTCATGCATCTAGCATGATCATTGTATTGTATCATCATTCTTTCATTTGATTATACAAAGCTGCTACTTCCATTGTAGCACCATTTTGCCAATTTTATGCATATTTGTCTGAATTCTTTGTGAGAGTGTGTTTTCAGTTCCTAGACCACTATGACAAATTAATAAGAGGAAACTCAATCAAAAGAGAAGAAAATTTAAAAAAAAAACAAAAATACCCCCTAGCAGCGTGTATGAATCCATAGCTAATTTCAAGAATTGTGATTGATATTGATCTATTAAGCTTCATACTTGGCTTTGATTAGAACTTGGTTTTCTTAGATCTTTGATTTATATCTTCTTTAACACAAAACTCTTTCCCTACCTTAGGTAGCTTTCATCGAAAGAGAAATGTGCATTGTCATGTAGCTAAGATTTCCATTCTTTTACATTTCCTCTCTACACATCATGCATCCACTTAACCGCTCAAGATAAAATTAACACTAGCTTAGGTTTAAAATCATTTAGTAATTGTGTAAGTTTGTGACGTGTTCTGGTGTCCTTAAGTGTGGAAGCTGTCGTTTATTTCCCGCACTGCAATCTGGGGTTTGCACGGTTCCTTCACCTATCGTCAGTTGATATGGTTGATGATGCCCCATCAACTAGTGACTCTTTGGTTATCCTTGCTTGCTATGTAAGGATATGCACCATACTTATCTGTATCCCCACATTAATGAAGCTTCTAAGTTGTTGGAAGATATTATTGTTCCTCGGCAATGGCTTCCAACTGATTATTGTAAGTTATCCCTTGAAATCCCATTGGTTAATCAAGTGGTCGATCCAAGTACATCCTTGGTCGATCCCACTCTTCCGTTGAAGAGTGAAGTCAAAGAGGTCAATCTAGTTCCAACCTCGGTCGATCCTACTCTCCCCTTGGAGAGTGAATTTAAAGTGGTCGAGTCGATGCCATCTCCACCCAACCCCACTCTTTCGTCAAAGAGTGTTGAGACTGAAGTATTCCCTTCAACACGGTCTTCGTCTTGTCCCTCTTTCCTAATCGAGAGTGAAAACCATCCAGCTGAAGTTTTCGTAGTTAGTTCTGATTGTTCTATGCAAGAGGAAATTTTGTCTCCTTCGACAAAACCCTCTCCAAGTAGTGAGGTTATTTCCTTTGACTAGAGTAACCTAACAGAATCTCGTCTTCATTCGAGTGTTCCTTTCTAGATATCTGTGCGAATTACCGCTAAGAGTATACTCCACAATATCATTGACGAAGGGGCTTCTGTTGGTATTCTATCCTCTACTGCTTGGTAAGCCATAGGTTCCCCTCCACTTGTGCTAGCCACCGATCACATACTGGCTTTTAATCGAAGACCTACAGTGCCTTTAAGGGTCCTTCCTCAGTTTCCTATTACTTTGGAAGGAAGAACTGTCTATATCGATGTTATGGTAGTCCAAGGTCCCTTAGATTTTAATCTTCTCCTTATACATGATTATGTTTACGCCATGAAAGTTGTAGTGTCCACACTCTTTCGAGTGATGTATTTTCCCCATTATGGGAATATTGTGACCGTTGATCAGCTTTCCTTTGTTAAACCTGATCATTGTATGACTCCTAGCCATCAGACTTCCCTGAATGTCCCACATCTTCTTGTGGTTCCTTCTCCTTCTAATTAGCTTCTTCCCATCATAGGTAAAATGGGGGGCATGGCTCCATCCTCTGAACATCTTATTGGAGTTAAGTCGTTAGATTCTTATGTAAGGGGGAAACCTACCAACCTCTGGACATCATGTTGGATTAGAACTTCATAGTTGTGAGCATAGTTCCTATTCTCTATGTCAAGTTCGTTAAAAAATGAAACAGATGTTGATGAGCATAGTTCCTTTCTGTTTCAAGCTCATTAAAAATGAAATAGGCGATGTGAGAAAAGTTCCATTTCTATGTCAAGCTCGTTAAAAAATGAAATGGATCTCCCTAAGCATAGTTACTTTCTATTTCAAGCTTGTGTAAAAATGAAATAGGTCCCCTCAAGCATAGTTACTTTCTCTTTCAAGCTTGTGTAAAAATGAAACAGGTCCCCACAAGTATGGTTATTCTCTGTTTCCAGCCAGTGTAAAAATGAAACAGGTTACCTTGAGCAGTGTTTATTCTTGGTTTCAAGCTCGTTAAAAAATAAAAATGACCTTGAGTAGAGTTCCCGTTTCGTGTCAAGCTCGATAAAAAATGAAACGTATTCTTCCATTGTGTCAAGACTCAATACTTGAACCTTCTTTTCATCTGCTGGTAAAGCAGACGAAATGAAACTCGGGGGGTATGTACCCTACCTCTTTATCTTGAGGTTTGGCTACTTGACAATCATATTGGTGGCAAGTACCAAGCACTGGACACCATGTTGGGAAATCACCCGTTAATGGGATTCCTTTTGAGCATACTTTATTTTAGTTTCGAGCTCACTAAACCATGAAATGGCCCTTTGAGCATAGTTTTTATTTTGTTCCAAGATCGTTAACAAATGGAGAAAATACCCTGAGCATTCTTTCAACTGATCTTTGAGCTAGTTAAAAACAGTAAGCTGGTGTTGAACTTACTTCTCATTTTTTGCACTCTGGTTAAAACATGAAAACTGGTTTGAGCTTAGTTTATCGCTTTTTTGTGCTCTACATTCAAACATGAAAAAGGTTCCGAGTGCTTTTTATACTTTTGTCATGCTCATTAAAACTCAATGAAGAGGTATCGAGTGTACTTTTACAATTTTCCATACTCGTTAAAATTGGATTATGAAAAAAGAACTTGTTACGGAGTTATATTTAATATCTTTTCAGTCTCCTTAAAAACACAAAAATATTGCCAAGCAAACTTGTTACGTTCACGCTTGTAAAAGTATCAGAACGATCGACTAGTTAGTGGTAGGTTATCTCTTTTTCGAACCAACTAGGCCTATTTACGAAAAAGGACCTTTTGGAGTCTTATTAGTCATTTTAGACTCTCTAAACATGAAACGACAAATGATTTTACTTTCGTAGGACTCATAAAATTAAATAATGAAAGACCCTTTTTGGGGAACGAACCCCTCCTTTCTGAGGTTTGTAAAACATATGGGAATGGACTCATCGCCCGATGAGCTATATCAAGCATTTGTTACCCTTTTCCAGCTCATTAAAAAGCAAAGAGGCACTCATCAATCATGATGGGGACATTAAGGAAAGAGTTTGTATTTTGTTATGGCAGTACATAGTTACTCTTGAACATGGCACTCAGTTGCATATGCATTCAGTACTTGGGTAATTCGTTTGTCTTTGAGTCCTGCTAATTCCTAGAGTCTTCTTACTCCTTTGAGTTGTCCAAGAATACTATCACCGTCAATTGCATTAGGGGATTGGTATAATTCTTGTGTCAATACTGCCAAGTCATGCCATGCCCTTGTTTAATAGAAGTTTGGTCATCTATTCATTGTCTGCAGTCAATTTGCCTGCTATCATGTTCGTCATCTCTGGGTCAGTCTCATACATCACTCTGTTGTCCAGTTTACTCCAAAACATCTTTGATCATGTTTCGTGTTGATGATGGGGGATTCATTATGGCCCTCCTTCGGTGAGTCTATTACTATCGACTTCAACTCCTCATCCAAAAATTGGACCTAGAAACCAAGAAAAGTACCTTGGGCCTGCATGCCTTAATGGTAGGTTACCTCGCTTTCAACATGAGTTTACATCATTTACTCTTGATTGAAATATCTCATCGAGTGTTCGATTCCAAATCCTTTATTCACATTCGATGGTATGTATTGTGATACCCGGGAATTATTGGAATTAATGGTGATTTCCCTTGCACTTGTTAATAGTTTAAATCATTGACTGGTAATCAAGTGATTTCTACCATGTTCGACGTCAATACAGTGTAATCACATGGTTAGATTCGTATCGTTGCGGGTTCGGCTTGAAGACCCTGGGTTGTCATATATCTTCGCCCAGGTTGCGATGGAGTTTGTTTTGAGTCATAATACATGGATCCACTATGTATTGGTCGTGGTTGTGTTATCATCTCATCATGGATCTACGCTTTTTTCTAGTATCCATGATTATGTTCAGTCGATCTCTACTACCATGGATCTGCATTGGTCGGCAGCCATGTTATGAATCATTTGAGGTTTGAGTCAGTTGTATTGCAACAACTTCCAACCAACATCCTTGCCTTCGATTTCTTCACTTTACAAAGCATTCACCTATTGCATTCCTCTAACTTCATTCTTTGGGGGGCATTCTGTTACACTGAAATATTTTCCTTTTGATCCATGTGTCAACCCTTTTCCTAATCCCCAAATTTCCCTCTGTTAAAGTTGATTGAGGTTGAGGTTTTTCCTACTTTTTACCCTCTTAAGGAAGGCCAATGCTCTTTCCCTTCATGCTAGATGCATCGATGGCACTCTTTCCCTTAATGCTAGGTGCGTCGGTGATGGCTCTTTATCTTCTACTTCTAGGTGTGCCAACGGTGCTCTTTCCCTTTAGGGAAGCTGCGTCGGTGGTGTTGTGAGGGAAAAAATGGAGCTTCAAGACCATTCTCTAAGGTGAATGAGGTGGAGGTCTATCCCTATCATCTAGGTGAGGTGGAATTCGGTTCCTAACCTATGGGGAAGATCCCTTAGAATCCTCCTCCTATTCCTCAACCTACTCTATCCCTTTAGCCTTATAAATTAAACCCTCTCTCTATTGTGAAGGGAGGGAGGACTATGGTACTATTATGTTGGTGGAATTTCTAGGTGATCTCTATCATCCTTTGGGAGGCTATTATCTTGTTTTGGAGGCTTTGTATTGGATTGTTGAATGGAAGATTGCAGGGTTAAGGCTAGGTTGTGATGTTCTCTCCTATGCAATTCTATGTATCTCCTTGATTACATTAATACAAATCTATTTCCATAAATATTGTTGTGTTAATGATGTTTAGAGCTTTCTTCCTTAATTGTTAGCTTAGATCAATTCATGTTTAGATACACATGCACTGTTTGCTTGTTTCCACTTTCTCTACAGGGTTTTGTAGCTGGAGATCTGAAGGCACTGGAGCTTGGATCAACAAAGAGAGAAGAGGATTTGCATATTGTAGGTAAGCGATCTATCTGTTAACTTGCATTTCCATTTGATTTAGGAAAGTAGATTTTATTGTGTACTTGATTTTTTCTAGATCCACTTGGACTAGGGAGATCTGGCTTGAGTCCGCTTGAGTAGATTTATCCGATAACACTATGGTATCGTTGCCACTCGTGTATGTGGTCGGTTATATGAGTCATCATGTTTTGGCAGCAAGATAGGAGTATGTCCATGCCCTCTTCATAGCAGACAAGGAGTTGGAAATACTGTGGGAACATGAAGGCTAAATAATTGAAGCTCGGGTAGGCGACTTGAGGAAGCTCAATGTACCCTTCGGCTGTGGCGCCTGTGAGAGTGCACTGAAAAATCCTGAGTCTGATCGAACCATCTATAATGTTGTTTTATGAGCACCATAGATGAAACATTATGATGTGGTTTTGGGGCACTCCCTGCCTTCCCTTCAAACTTTGGAATGTCTTATGGGAGTTTAGTTGGCATAGGAGGCCAATGGGGTTGGTGGCAAATTGGGTCATTGGTTAATCTAGCCAAATCAGGTAAGTTGAGGCATGCCATGAATGGGAGATTAGACCCAAGGCTGGTGTGGGAAGGGTCGACGATGGCACTGAATTTTGCAGGAGCGTGATGTCCTTGCGTGACTGGGGGCACCTGAAGTTGACTTCCCGCGACGGGGATAGTCGGGATGGTGGTGGAAGGGCCACTGCACCCAGGTATGAGAAGAGGTACTGTGGTAATAACAGAGCGACTGCACCCAAGTATGAAAGGTGGTACTTTGGGAATGACGGGGCCACTTCCCCCAGGTGTGAAAGGTGGTATTGTGGTAAGGATGGGGGTTGGTGTGGGCCCACCACTAATGAGTTGCGAACTCACCACGGTGTTTGTAGCAGTGATGGGGCTGCTAGCCACGATTGTGTTGGTAATGTGAGGCATGGACGTGGGTCTGCTGCCAAATACCCCTCCGAAATAGGGATCAGGATTCACGCCAGCCATGGGGCTAGACGGTGTAGTGTGCAGGTTTGGCTCCGATAAGTACGAATCCAAGTTAGAATCAGAGATTGTATGGCCTTCTAACTGTGAGGAGGGATGTTGAGGGTGGCCTCAACGGTGATGCTATAAAGACACAAACTGAGGTAGATTTCCTCTTAGGTGTGAGGAAGAGTGTGGTGGATTAATGGTGTCTTGCTGGTACTGAAATTTGAACCTCGGTTTTAATGGCTTCCTATTGGCTCACAGGTGGTCACTCGACCGCCAAGACTGCCAAAAGACAATGCTTGGATTTTTCCCCACAAAGGCGTTCTAGTCAATTGGAAAGGGTCATTGCTCATTTCTCTTGGAAATTCCTCTTGTTGGCTAGCTACTTTGAGGTTCATGCGGTACTCCTCATAGTGAATTTTAGGGTAGAGCCCAAGTACTTCCCGCAGTTATGGCAATTAGGGACTTATGTCCTCAAACTACAAAATTTGATTTAAAGTAAATTGGTTACTTTTAAAGGTTCGCTCGGGGTCGTGAACCGAGTTTTATTGAATTATATGGTATGGTTGTGTGTGTACTTTGTGTATGAGCTTTGTTTATTTTGTATTATTTGTTAATTGTATGATAAGAAAATAGTACTGAAATTTCTACACATATGAGGTAGTTGGCAACACAACCTGTTACATATGAATCAATAAACCCCATGTATCCCGAGGGATTGACCCGGTGGAGTCACCAAACTGTAGTTGGACAAAATCCCTAGGCACGTGTAGATGCACCTCCCTTCCATCTATAGGACGAAAGGGTAGAGTTTGTGGATAAAAAAGAGCTACAACAAACTGTCAAAAGAAAAAATGACTAAACATCTACAAACTACAAACTAAAAAAAAAAAACCTTGAATGAGACAATATACCTTCCAATCTGGTTTAAAAGGGGGCCACCATGACCAAAATCAGAACAATTCCTCTTCACAGGCTAGGATAGTGTGGAGGTTTCCTCAGCACATAAGGAAATGAGAAAATGGAGGAAATGGAGTTGTGGGGAGGAATAGCTTGAGCTTACCTGAAGATAAGAGCTTACGTAATTAAAGTAATATAATCTATTCTGATACCTAATCACATATAGAGCCTATGTGTACCATATTCATACTAGTTCTTATGACTGCCTTTTGTGACATAGCCAGCTAATATGATATGGCTTATTTAGGTAAGCTTCATTGCCCTATCTATAACTAGTACTGAACAAATTAGGCAGATAAATTATAACCTTACGTTACTTAGATTAATGGTACTATTTAATATACTATAACCCATGTAACCTAATGGCATTGGTATTCAAGCTATCATAACCCATCATGTATACTAACCTAAT
>LPNX010326396.1:123262-139516 GCA_001517045.1 Pseudotsuga menziesii
CTCATCATCAACATGTGATAAGATCCTAAACATCCATGCTTTCCCTCATTCCCAAATCTTAAAGTGAAATCCTTGATCCATATGTCAAACTTGCATACAAAAACCTAGCACCGCTTCTAACCTTAAGCTTAGGAGTGGTACCTTCTTCAGCACCACTTGAGTTGTGTTGAAGATAGGCAGTGGCACCTCCTTTTCTCTTTGTTTGAAGAGCAGTTATGCCCTAGCACCGCTCTATCATCAAGGAGGAGGAGCGGTGCCCTTGGTAAAAAGTGAAAAAGTGAGACTTCAAGAAACTTCTAAATCAAAAGCTTCGTGGCAAGCCTTAATATCCCTATTCACCTAGGTCAATTGAGCTCGAGATCCATGCTTTGGGGATCTCCTATCCACCTCACCCACTAAAATCTCAACCATCTCCATCCATTTGAGGCCTATAAAAATAGTCTCATACCCCATCGTTGAGAGGAGAGCAAAGTCATGCTGCCATTTTGACATTCTGGCCTAATCCATTCAAGTGAGCATAGAGGAGCAAGTTGGAGCTATTGGGGATAAGACATCGGTTTTGTGGAGGAGTGCATCAACACTAAGGCACATGTTGTAAACTCTTTCATTATTTATAATGCAAAGTTGGTTCCTTTCGCATATACTTGTTATGTGTAATCTTGCATGTTTATTATCGGATTCCTTAGTCACCGATATAAATCTATAGATGATGTTCTGGTACTTTTGATCTTTTGTGTTTGATGTGTTTATGCAAGTATTTTTTTGAAGATATTTCGCCATAGGTGAAGAGCCACATCGTTCCATCAAAGATCGTATTCCAGGTGTCTGTAGTTTCTAGGAGAAGTCTTCCAACCTTGTTGTGAACTATTTGTTCTAGATCTGAACCATTCATACCAGAGGAACAACTTTTGTCCGCAGAAGGTACAAAATTCCTAACAACCAATCCGATGACCATACTGGGGATGAGCTTCAGCAGATCTGATCTTCCTTAGTCTTCGAACACTTATCTGAATCCAAGCTCCAGCTTTTTATCATTTCAGTCAGATCTATCATCTGACCTAGTTAGGTTTTGGTTTGATATCATCACATCTCTTCAAATCTGGGCCATCCTGACATTCTATGCTCTTTATTACTGTTAATTCATCATTTTTATGCTAGTTTTCCAAGATTCAACTTTGTTTTTTGCCTTTATTGTGTTTTGGACATCTACAGGGAATCACGCATGCACAGTGGGCAATAAGCAGTGCCATCGCCTGAACTCAGTTAGTAGGAAGCGGTGCCACCACTTTGTCAGTGACCCTCTGGAAGCGGTTCTAGGTAGGTCTTTTAACACCTTTGTCATTTCAAAACTTGAATGTTGTCTTTTGATTTCTAAGTGTTTTTTGGCTTACTTTTTCATGAAACTAAAGTGTATTTTTGAAAAAAAAATCTCCCTCAGTGATCCGTATTGTTTTGAGTCTTTCTTTGCTTGGGGTGATTTTTGTTTCCTTTTGCATGCTGAGTTTTTTAGTGCTTGGTAAGAGAGATTGGTTCTTCATTTCCTTGTCTGTTCCAAAGAGAAGTTTTAGTTTTCTCTCTCCTTTGCTTTATTCGCAAGCATGTCGAATAATTCTCTTCTTGTTTTGTGCGTGATTGTTTGAAATTCTCGATCCTACTTTCATTAAGAAGAAATATCTATTTTCGACTTTGCGTGCATTAGAGTTAGATTTGTTTGGAAACGTTAATGAAATCATCTTTCCATTAAGTTTTTATGCATCTTTTTCAAGCATAAAGAGATAGGAAACATTTCTGGTTTATTCATATTAGATGTTCTCTAGATCTCTTTTTAATTGCTTTAAAGATTGTTTGGGGTGCATTGATATTTTACTTTTCATTTGAAAAGATAGAATTGCATTTGCATTTGGGTGTGCATTTTGGAAAGAAAAGTAAATCTCTCTCCCTCTTTTAGGTATAATTTCATTGAAGAGGAAAAGTTACATTATCATATAGATCAATGTGCATCTTCTTTAATTTCAATTTTTCACTCCATGGTTCCACCTAACCGCATAAGATAAAATTAACGGTAGTACTAGGTTAAAACTTTTAGCAATTTGAGTGTTAGGTTAGGGACGTGTTCTGACATCGGTAAGCATGGAAGCTGTCATTATTTGCCAGCACTATATCCCGGGGGCTTGCAGTTCTTCCACGTACGTCCGGTATATCGAACGGCCTTTCACGTACCCTTGAGGTATATCGAAAGGTACTTCACGTACTCTATAGTATATCAGAAGGCTCTTGTTGAACGATTGTGCATTAGACAGCACCACTACGGATTTGAGCTCCCACGTACCTGGCATATATCGGGAGACCCTTTTAGGAATCCTCAAACCATCTGAGTTGTCCTTTTGGCCTGTCCTGTGAGGTTCCTAACTCTTATCCACTCCTTTCACATGTTTTCTTGTTGCTTTTAGCTTTCGTAGTGCTTGCTCGTGCATGGTAGTTAGGGGGTTTTTAGAGAGTTTAGAGATGGTATCCCCATCTGGGACTACCACTCAAGAGGTCCATTTCCAAGTTGCACCTTTTTTATTCCTTCCAAGTGAAGGTATTGGTCCTCCCTTTATTGCCACTCTAAATCTTCTTGGGTTAACTAAAGGATTACCGATCTGACTGTTTAATCCAGTAATTCCTATTACACCTAATGTCTCAAATGTTACCTCTCCTTCGAGAGAGGATCAACCTCAACCTAATCCTATTCCTTCTCCATCAGTAGTGGTTTCATCCCTTTCTTCTTCTTTGCTTGACCAAAGCTCTACGGTTAGTAGTCAGGTGGATAAGAAGAAGAAGAAATGGAAGGGTAAGAAGAAGAAGGATAATAAAGAGAAAAAGTAGCAACCATATTCTCTTGATGGTGCTCGTTCTAAGAGAATTCCCTAAAAACCCAAGTTCCCTTGTAAGCTTTGTAAGAGGGACCACCTTCTTAAGGAGTGTCCCGGTCTCTCCCGTGTACAAAAAGAGTGGTCTAAAAGGTCCAAACCGTCTGTTTCATCAACCTCTGATCATCATGTTGATGGTACTCTTCGTCTTGTTCTTCTCTTCCAGTAGAGAATGAACTTAAACCTACTGAATTTTTCATGCTTCGTTTTGATTGTTCTCGACAAGAGGAAATTTTGTTTGTTTCGACAAAACCCTCTCCAAGTAATGAGGTTATTTCCTTTAACTGGAGTAACCTAACAGAGTCTCGTCTTCATTCAAGTGTTCCTTTTCAGATATCCGTGTGAATTACGACTAAGAGTATACTCTGCACTATCGTCAACGAAGGGGATTATGTTAGCATTCTATCCTCTACTGCTTGGCAAGCCATAGGTTCTCCTCCGCTTGTGCCATCCACCAATCAGATACTGGCTTTTAATCAAAGACCCACAGCGCCTTTAGGGATCCTTCCTCATTTGTCTATTAATTCGGAAGGAAAAATTGTCTGTATCGATGTTATGGTAGTCCAAGATCCCTTAGATTTCAATCTGCTCCTTAGGCGTGATTATGTTTACACCATGAAAGTTGTAGTGTCCACACTCTTTTGAGTGATGTATTTTCCCCATGATGGGAAGATTGTGACCGTTGATTAGCTTTCCTTCATTAAACCTGATTATCATGTGACTCCTAGTCATCATACTTCCTTGATGTCCCCCATGTTCTTGTGGCTCTTTCCCCTTCTAGTTAGCTTCTTCCCATCATAGGTAAAATGGGGGGCATGGTTCTAGTTACTAACCTCTGGATACCATGTTGGGTAAAACCATGTCTATGAGCACAATTACCATTATGTGTCAAGCTCATTAAAAAATGAAGTAGGTTTCCTTGAGCATAGTTTATTTCTAGTTTTAAGCTCATTAAAAAATAAAAACTAGCCCTCAAGCATAGTTTACCTTTTGGTTTCAAGCTTGCATAAAAATGAAACCATGTTTTGAGCATAGTTCATTTTCTATTTCAAGCTTGTTAAAAAATGAAGTAGGTTTCCTTGAGCATAGTTTATTTATAGTTTTAAGCTCATTCAAAAATAAAAACTAGCCCTCAAGCATAGTTTACCTTTTGGTTTCAAGCATGCATAAAAATGAAATCATGTTTTGAGCATAGTTCATTTTCTATTTCAAGCTCATTAAAAAATGAAGTAGGTTTCCTTAAGCATAGTTTACCTTTTGGTTTCAAGCTTGCATAAAAATGAAACCGTTCCTGAGCATAGTTCATTTTCTATTTCAAGCTCGTTAAAAAATGAAGTAGGTTTCCTCAAGCAAAGTTTACCCTTTTGGTTTCAAGCTTGCATAAAAATGAAATCATGTCTGAGAGCATAGTTCTTCTCCTGTGTCAAGCTCGTTCAAAAATGAAACAACACCTGATCATCATGTCAAGTTTTGACCATCATGTCAGTTTTCTCCAAGCATAGTTACCTTCTGTGTCACATGCCCCAATTTGCAAAACATTTTTATGTTTTAAGAAACTGTTGGGGCGCGCACCCTAATGGTCCTTAAGGTGGGTAACTCTGCGTGTTTTGTGGGAGTTTTGTAAGAGGAGTTACGACTCAAAATAGTCTTAGGGGTGTCGAGGTTGAGTCAAAGTCCTCTTTTTGTAATAAACCCATGGTTTAAGTCCAGGGTTTAGGGTTTGGGGTGCCCATGGTTTAAGCCCATGGTTTTGTAATAAGTGCAATGTATAAATAAGCACTCTTGTAAAGAAGTCAGGTTAGGCTTTTTGAAGAAGATGAATTGATGCGAAGCTAAGGCTTGTTTTGTAAGAAAGGTTAAGTCCCAGCTATGTGCGTGGACGACCTCTGCAGCTGTGTGCGCAGAGGTTTTTTGGTGATTAAAAATATCTGCAGCTATGTGCGCAGAGGCCTACAGTTGTGTGCGCGGCTTTGAGGACTTGAAGGGATCTGCAGCTAAGTGCGTAGATCAGAACTGTGGGCTTTGTAAAGAGTTGAATAAAACACAGTTCTGTGGACGTAGCCCCTACAGTGGGGGTGAACCATGTTATATCTGGTGTTGTGGTTCTCTTGTGTTGTTTCTGTTATGTTTTGTTATGCATTGATAAGTAAATAACTGATAAGTAAGATCACTACTAAATAATAACTTCGTTGTGAATTCCCAGTAAGGGTTAAGCAAGTAACTGTTTGTTTATCTAGTTGCAAAGTTATATACGTATTGTCGAAGCTCTGTATTGTATGATCATAATTTGTGAAAGGATAAAGGTACAGTAATATCCCTCTTCTGCTTGCAAAAACCTGGTTCTGCGGCACCCCATAGCTGTTTCGGGTGAGACTGCAACCTGTTCGCAGGTTGTTGCCGAAAGGGCCAACACTGTGGGTCTTTTGTTGGTGCGAAGTTAATGGTGTAAACCCAGGTCTGCCCTATAGTCCAACAGAAACATTATGTTATATTTTATGTTAAATTTTGTAATTAATGACCAAGTGATGTCAAGGATAATTTAATGTAATTTCAGAATATTTTATTAATAAATAAATGAAAGATGAGACAACATCTTAGGGAAGCTGTTAAATGAGTGTTTTACTGGTCACTTGATGGAGGAGGCTAGGTTGAGAGAAAATTGACATGTGGCAGCATCCTCAAACTAATTCTAGATGTTGCAGGTGGCAACTTCCCTATTTTTGTGGTCATGATTCCCCAAGAAAGTGGAACAAGAGCAAGTGGCTCATTAAGTAAAAACTTACCCAAAAGACCTAGGCATGTTAATAAAAATTCCCATTGTAGACAACTGAGGTTGCTCATTCTGGATTTGTGATCATTTTGAGTGAATGAAGTGCACAAGAGAATTCGATGGAAATGACTACCTGAAGTAAGTTTGAGTGAAAAGTGTTGAAGACCTGAACTAGTGCAGCTATTCTAAGCTGAGTTCATACTGTTGTAAGTAGAACTGAGTTGCTGCTTAACACTCAATAGAGTTGTAGAGGATTGCTAGACTACATCTCTCACCCAGTACTTCTACCAGGTGGACCAAGAGACAAGCTCGAGGGTCCTCAGAATTGCAGTTCAGCTGTTCTCCAGGAGTTGGTTGGGAGGAATAGGTTCCTTAAGTTGTTGTCACCTCATCTATACTTCCAGGTTCTACTTGTTTTATTTAACTATCCAAGTATTTACTGTTATCTGGAAAGTTTATGGCCCAATAAAGATATGTTATGCCTTTGTTTTATTGTTGCTAGGGTTAGTTAGGAGAAATGTATAGGCTGTAAAAATTAGTAAGTTCTGAACTAGCTAGATTATGGTTTATGAATAGAAGAATTTATGATTTAATTGATAAATAGAAAGAAAATACCTAAACTGTATTTTTCCACACCTTTTGTAAGGTAGTACTCTAGTACAGTAGGTTGGATTAGATATAGATGAAGAAATGAATGAAGTATGCTTGAATATGTTTATTTACTTTCTACATGTTTCATGAGAGTTATTCCTCTGTATGTTTCTCTGATTTAAATTAGAAGTATTTCTTAAATAAAGTAGTCTGTAATGATCTAGACAAATCTGTCTCTAGGAAGTTAAATATACTTAATCTATGGACTTATTTACACAGTAGATAGGTTATTTACTATAAGCTTAATATCATATTAGCTAAAAGACACTATATAGACAGTAATCAAAGAACAGGGTTAACATAGAAGAACAATAAATATGGCTAGAGATTTACTGAGTTAAATTCATTATTAATCCAAGTAAAAAAAACAGAATAACATTATAATCAACACTAACCATGTACTAATTCGAAATTAAAAATATGGATTTTTCATAAATAAAATTTATATAAATAAACTATTAAAAAAAATTAGGTCGAATAATCCATTTATTTCTTTCTTCCATCTACTCACTGAAGAAACTTTATTATTTATGTAAAATCAAACTACAACTTAAAAACTAATAGTTCAAACATTTCTTTTCATATTTAAACATAACCCATTTAAATATTGATTTTACAGTAACAAAAATCTTGTTTAGGATATTATATACAGAATCAAAGAAAAACCTGAATAATAAGAATAACACAGTTGCCTTTACGTTTTTAAAAACTACTGCAAATATATTTAAGAATAATTTACAAAATAATAAGCTTCAAGCTTAATTAGAAATTCAATTAGCATTTCAACCCTAAAAACTGAAACTATATCAGTTATGGCCCAATGGCCAATTTAAACAAAACCACGGCTTAAAGCCGAAATCAAAATAACAGCATAATATTTCAACCATGGCCGAAAAGGCCTCAAAAGTAATTTTTTAAGTCACGACTGTGAAAGCTCGATTCTTCCATTACAAAACAACCACTAGGGCTTTGGAAAACAAATAGAGCATCTAATAGCCATGACCGAACAAGTAACCAACAACACACAACAGTATCATCTTAATCCACCATACAACCTGTGCAGGAGAACCCCAAGTGAAACCAAGGCTTACTGGGGTGGATGCCCTCATGGAAGCCTATTGGTGGAGTCCTTCAGAACCAAGCTTTGGTCTTGAGAGCCTACACAAAGCAAACCCCAATATGTTAGATACATATAATTAACGAAATAATAACTTTCTAATGTGCAGAAGAGTTTTTTTTACAAGTTCGATTCTTACCTGAGGGAGCTTGCACAGCTGCTTTGATGTGGAAATCCAACCCGAGCCTCCTTCGTTGGTACCACGAGCTGAAATGGGGCACTATCAGAATAAAATGCAATTCGCAGTGTTCAAGTGTGAAGTCCCAAGCCACAACGAGGTAAGGATCAAACCCACGATAGGAAACAAGTAGTAAAACAAAGAACCTAGCTCACTCTTTCAAACAACTCTCTTCACACTGTGTATGGTTAAAAGCACTCACAGAGTACAAAACTCGCATAGTAAAAATGACGGTGAAGACAACTAAACCTTACAACACTCAAATCGACAGTCAAAACCACCCTACGACAGCAGCAAGCACCGTGCTCACTTTTACTACACCAGAGCTTGAAGGACAAATTTGTAGAGGCTAGGTAACGGTGAAGAGAAGCACCTACAACATTATGGTAATGGGGGTGGAAATCTCCTACACATAAGAAAACAATGGCCATGTAAAAACTCAACTTGCAGAGGAACTCAGTATGGCTTACGGAAGGCCTGTGTGCAAATGATTGGAGGATTGACAACAAGCCTGGTGGCCATGAGCTCGCAGCTCGTCCACCCCACAGCAGAGACAAAACAAAATGTGATTTTTTTAGGGTTTGGAACAAGTTTATATGCCACCTCAAGGTCAACAAAACCTAATCATTGAACACCAACCATGTGTCCTCCAATTTATTTGCGAGATTTTGGGTTTCATGATATAGTTCTAAACTCTCGTTTAACCTACACAAATCATTTGTTTAAAAGTCAAAACCTTATGGTATTATTGCTTGGTATCATTATCCTCGCTTTGTTTTTCTTTGTTTACATAAACCAAAGACTTTGTGTTTGAGAGGTATTCATATACACTAGGGTTTTAAAATAAACTAAAACATACAAAGGTATAGGAAACAAGGGACGATAAACCATTATATATATGAATACTTGAACTATAGAGATCATTTAGCTAGGACTTTGCCTAGTCATTGATTTAAAAATACTAATATTTACCTTGATAGTAAACTCATATAAAATGAGATTTCATATAAAATAAAATGAAAGACTGAGACTTGGTTAAAAGAAAATCATTGGATTTGAATAATTAAAGTTTGGAAAGAACTTGAATGATTATAAACAATCCTTTTTACCAAATACTAACGATAATGTGTAGTGTTGGTGATAAGTATTTTTGTTGATCACATCAAACATAGTATAGATTTCCTAAGTTACTGCACTCGTAATAGCAGAAGGAGATCTGTCCATAAGATGCACCTTCTAGATTTAAATACAAGTTTTAGCTGAAAATACAAAGTAAAAGTTATTTGAATAAGTTCTGTGATGGTAAACATAACTGAACTAGATCTAGTTTATTACAATTTTGTTTTACAAATGTTTATGCAGTTTTCTAACAATAAAATATCAGTAATACCTCTTACTTGGTCAAGCTGCAAAACAAACAATTGAACTAGCATCTTATTCTATGCTAGTTGAATGATAATATCGATCTGGAAATACTGGTAACAAAACTGCTTACCTGTATAGAACCTGTAAAAGGAGCATCACTTCACTACATTAGCTATAAGCTAAGTAAGCCCTGATCTCAACTAAATTTCTTTCCTACTTGTCATAAGATAGTAAAATCACACCCAGTATCAGATTCTTACATAGTATTCTTTTCTTGTCTTTTGAAAAACATAGACTACCAAATTCAAGTCATTAACATAGAACTATGAAGATAAACCAATAATTATACAGAACTAAAAGGTTTACAAATTGTGCAGTTCTAAATATGACTGTTAAAAATAACCGTTAGCATTTATTGGTCCCTAGGCGGTGACGACTTCAAACAATATATGTTACATGAAATTTTTTAAATTTTTATGAATTTTTGGGTTATTACATTCTGTTTCAAGCTTGTTTAAAAATGAAATGGATCCCCTTCCCTTGAGTCAAGTCTTCCCTTTAGTGTTAGAACTTGAACCTCCTTTTCACCTGCCTGATTCTCGTTCTTCCTACCCCCCTGGTGAACATTTTCGCATTAGTAACCAGGTTTTTTAGGTTGGGTATGGAAGAAGAATCGTCAGACAAAACGAAGTTTGGGGGGCATGTCGAGTCCCTAGCAACCATGCTAGGGGTAAGGTTCACTAGCAAACATGCTGGGGGAAATCTTCCAACCTCTGTATATCATGTTAATGGGATATTTCAAGCATAGTTTACCCATTGGTTCCGTGCTTGCGTAAAAATGAAACTAATCTTCAAGCATTCTTTCAACTGCTCTTCGAGCTCGTTAAAAACAGTAAGATGGTGTTGAGCTTACTTTTCATTTTCCGTGCTCTAGTTAAAACATGAAAAGTGGGTTGAGCTTAGTTTATTACTTTTTCGTGCTCTAGATTCATACATGAAAAAGGTTAATAGAGTCCCCTTTAAATTCTTTTCGGACTCCCTAAATATGAAAAGATTATCGAGTACTTGTCTACTTCATACTCGTAAAAGTATTTGAAGAGTCGTCTCTCTGATGGTAGGTTATCTCTTTTTTGGTTCAAACAAACTATTTATGAAAAAGGAACACTCCATCCAATCACGACTTTAAGAATTCTCTTGGGTATTATTTTATACTTTTTTGGGCCCTAGAGACTAAATCATACGAAAAGGACACTTTGGAGTATTCTTTCGTCTTCGTTTAGACTCTCTAAATATGAACAATACCGAGTTTGCTTTCATTGGACTCGTTAAACTAAACACTGAGAGACCCGTTCAGGGAACAAACCCCTCCTTTCTCGAGTTCGTGAAATATATGAGAATGGACTTGTCTACAGATGAGCTAAAATGAGTGTTTGTTACCCTCTTTGGACTCGTAAAAATGAAAAGAGGCACTCATCAATCATGATGGGGAACTTAAGGGAATGGAATCATTTCATTTTGCAAATAAATTTGCAGTTGTTTGTCACCTTTGAACATGGCACTTATCTGCATATCATTCAGTCAATTGAGTATTCAACCGACTTACAAGTCGATCCACTTTCATGAGTCATGTCACTCCTTTGAGTTTTCTCGAAAGAATGCATTTTCCATTGTCGTATTGTGTGTCCGTCTGGTCCAGTCATGCTGCCAAGTCTATTGTCATGCTGCTTGATGTTCAAAGGAGTAAGAAGTTTACCTCTGCAGTTAAAATGGCCTTTGTGTCAGTACTTTTGAGTCAGTCCTATGTTTACATTATCTACAACATTCCAGAACTTTGTTCTGAGTTTCGTGTCGTCAATGTGGGATTCATCGTGGCCCTCCTTCGACGAGACTATTCCTGTCGACATCAACTCATCATCCAAGAAATAGTCTTAGAAACAAGTTTAGTACCTTGAGATATGTATGCCTTAATGACAAATCCTCTCGCTTTTGACATAGGTTCACATCATTGACTTTTGATCGAAAGATTCCACTGAGTGTTCAACATCAAATCATCTATTCGCACTTAGTGGATTGTACTAGGGTACCTTGGGAATCATTGACATTAATGGTGATCTCCCTCCCACTTGTTAATGGTTCACATCATTGATCGGTAATCTAGTGGTTTCTACCATGTTTGACTTCAAATCATTGTAATCACATGGATAGAATCGTACTTTGTGGAAGATGAGACGAAGACCCTGGGTGTCTGTTTGAAAGCAATCATAGCTTTCTCCCTAGGTTGCGATGGAGTATATTGTATGAAGTACCAGCATGGATCCACATTTGTATGGTCCTAGATATGCTCAAATTTGAGTCTGTATGAAATAGATCTGCGTTGTATGTATGGTAGCTATGTCCAAGTTTGAGTCCTCTATCACATGGATTTACGTTGTATACTAGTAGCCATGTTCATTATTCTCTCCCATGGATCTGCCTTGTATTGGTTTGCAGCAATGGCGTAGACACATTTTCTCATGAGGCAAAAGTATTGATGTATTGCAGATGCCTGGTTGATGTTGATCTCCGATCAAGTCGATTCTTGCCTCGAAGTGATAACTTGCTCTATCAAAGCTCTTGCCTGTCGTATCCCTCTAGCCTCGTGCTTTGAGGGGAATTCTGTTACACCCAAATCTTGTCATCAACATGTGATAAGATCCTAAACATCCATGTTTTCCCTCATTCCCAAATATTGAAGTGAAATCCTTGATCCAGATGTCAAACTTGCATATAAAAACCTAACACTGCTTCTACCATTAAGCGTAGGAGTGGTACCTTCTTTAGCACCGCTTGAGTTGTGTTGAAGACAGGCGATGGCACCTCCTTTTCTCTTTGTTTGAAGAGCGGTTCTTCCCTAGCACCGCTCTGTCATCAAGGAGAAGGAGCGGTGCCCTTGGTAGAAAGTGAAAAAGAGAGACTTCACGAAGCTTCTAGATCAAAAGCTTCGTGGCAGGCCTTATCCCTATTCACCTGGGTCAATTGAGCTTGAGATCCATGCTTTAAGGATCAACTATCCACCTCACCCACCAAAATCTCAACCATCTCTATCCATTTGAGGCCTATTAAAACAGGTTCATACCCCATGGTTGAGAGGAGAGCAAAGTCATGCTGTCATTTTGACATTCCGGCATGATCCATTAGAGTGAGCATAGAGGAGCAAGATGGAGCTATTGGGGATAAGACATCGGTTTTGTGGAGGAGTGCACCAACACTAAGGCACATGTTGTAAACTCTTTCATTATTTATCAATGCAAAGATGGTTCCTTTCCTATATACTTGTTATGTGTAATCTTGCATGTTTATTATCAGATTCCTTAGTCACCGATATAGATCTATAGATGATGTTTTGGTACTTTTGATCTTTTGTGTTTGATGTGTTTATGCAGGTATTTTCTTGGAGATATTTTTCCATAGGTGAAGAGCCACATCATTCCATCAAAGATCATATTCCAGGTGTCTATAGTTTCTAGGAGAAGTCTTCCAACCTTGTTGTGAACTATTTGTTCTGGATTTGAACCATTTAGACCAAAGGAACAACTTCTGTCTATAGAAGGTGCGAAATTCCTAACAACAACTGTTGTGATTCCCTATGTTCTCGTATTGACTGTAAACACATTGTCCTTATTCAATACATGTTATGTGATCATTATGAGAAGTATTGAATCCTATTTATCTATAAGTAACACTGCTCTATTCCATTTTGTTTACTTGAGCTTGTTATCATATCCTACACACTATATAGTATTGCTCATCCATGGGTATACTTCTAAGGTCTAATGTTTATCCAACTACATGGGTTACAAAAGCTGATATCATGTAGAAAGAGCTAAGGTTCAACAATTGTACGTTCACTATAGCAATAACTATTATAACACTAAGCCTGATTCCAATACTAATAATAATTACTACTATTTGTTATGGAAACACAATACATAGTAATGAACAGTGCAATTACAGCTATATATCCCGAATCTATATGAGTAATGGAATTAAACCTATCTAGCATTATCCATAATGTATTACATATAAGTATAAGCTAATCCCTGTATTGGAATAGTGAGCTTAGGAATAGTAAGAAAAGGTAATGTATAGTTGTATTTACCAATATACTGTACTTGCCTAATCAATAAGCTTATGTTGGTTACGTATCAAGTATTACTAAGCACTAATCTACAACTATCACTAATTAGAGAAATAGTGATACATCATAGTTAAGCTAAGCTCATGAGTCAATTGTCTGTATGATGCTTACTTGCTTAAACGTCATAGTCATAATACCATACGTGTTACACATATTAGGTAAGCTTATCCGTTATGTGGAACCCAATGACCTAGTACATGTATTCATTCACCATAGTGATTCTACGAGCTTACTTGAGGTTAATCGTCAAGCTCATGTTAGCTCAATGGTAGAAATCACTGTATTTTACATCATATATGCATATTCCATAGTTAAGCTCTTTGTATACATATTCCAACTCATAACAGGCGAATAAAGATCATCGTGAAACAAGCACGTGTAAGCTTAAGCTCCATAGTGTTTACCCTTATGTTATGTGTGATTACTATGTACAAGTTATCAAGTGTTCTAACTCCATTTTTACTGTAATCAAATCTATGTAATAATAGGTTTGATCTCATTTTAATTAGGGAAACATAATTACTTCCACGTATTTATAGGGTGAGTATTAATTACTATAATATCGTAGGTAACATAGCTAGCTAACACTATACTACAAGCTCGTACATAGTATCTTTCTACCTTATCACTAATTACTCATATTACTTAGGTTAAAGCTTATAGCATACATAATAGTTACAAATGAGCTACGTAATAGTAATCATAAAGGTACCTATCATCCCTGGAATCGATTGCCTTGGATTGACTGATCACAACAAAATATAGAAAGGCTGCATGATTACACTTGAATTCTAATATCTATAATGTGTTTTTTCAGAACCACTCTATAATATTAGGATCTAGGTGAAACTCTACCACCTATTATGCATGATGACTTGCATTGATTTAGAGGCCAAAGTAGGATCCCTAGATGATAGATCTCATTTTCCTCTTGCTCAAATTCTGTCATTTTTTGTTGAAATATTTTTTCAAGCTTATGTTCTTTTTTATTGTTTATGTGTGAGGACTTTTTGTTGAAATTTTAATCAGTTGTTATTGTTTTTATTGAGGAATTCCTAATATGGCAAGGCATTAAAGCAAGATAATATAATTTATAGTTTGATCTTCATGTCCAAACTGGTAAGCATAAGAAGGCATGATTGATGGATGGATGGGTATTCTGTTCTACAAAAATAAATAAATAAATTGCTCCATAGGAAACTAAGATACAACTCTAAATTTCTACAAGCCAGCAATCAAGATTTTGTATGCCATGCAAGGGACTAAACCAAATAAGCATGATCCAGCCTTAAGGCCATGGACAACCAGAGAACTAATGCAGGACTACTATTCTTCCACATCCAACCCTTATGTGTGCAAGAGATATTCTAGTCTTTTATTGCAACATAAATTTAAATAAGATCGTAATTAACATCTTCCTCTTGCCTGGATCAATTCAATTGCAAAATTTCAATGGCGTCTATGGAAATATTTTCCAGGTCGTGAATTATTTACTAACATAGCATAATCCATATGGCCAATTTCCTAAACAAAAGGTGGGTGTGGTTTTGAATTTTTGTTAAGAATGCCAAAAAAGAAAAAATATAATGCACCAAAGTATGCATCTATATGCAGTCTGTAACAAGATTTATTGTCCTGATAAAAGAACTCAACATAATGTCTTAGCAAGGTTCAATGACACAGGAGAGGGGACAAGTTTTGGGGATGGATGAAGAGAGCCCCAAATTCAGGGGACTACAAGGGATGGGATATAGGAGAACCCCTTGGAAAAATATATCATATAATTAGTGATAATGGAATATCCAATTACATAATTTGCAATTCAAGTATATGAACTATTGGTTTTTCCATTGCTAAATAAAAAATAGAAATACAATGATACATCCATAAATCATAATCTCACATTATACAAATGCATAATGGCCAAATATAAAATACAAATACCAAAGCCACTAGCCAAGCCTAAAGAGAATGTGCTCAATCTTCTGTTTCCATGCAGAGCAACAACCCTTTGGCATCATTTTTTCCAACTCCACCCTAATTATCATTAAATGTGTGCAACAACCTCTAAATTCTATGAGACATTATAGAGAAAGTGACTATTTTCCATTGGAGCAAGTCCTGTGGAGCATTCCTAGGCACCCCCATAGAAGGAGGAATCCCAATATGCCCAAACAAAAGAGGACCTCCCTGAGACGGCTCCTTGCCATTGGGAGACAACATAGGGACATCCCTGTGGTATATCCTATTGATTAGGTATAACACAGGGGATCTCCCTATACCTGAGTCTGACCCATAGGAGACTTCCCCACTCCTGGGGACAATTCCTCTTTCGTCCCTGACATAATAACCAGGCTAAAATTTACTAAGTTAGCTACTGTCCTACACTAGTCAAGATGATAGCAACAAAAAAAGATAAAAACTTACTGGGCCAAGATATTTTATGAGCTCCTTTTTTAATGTTGATTTGGGACACGCTTGAAGATTTAAGTCTCTGCCACCTCCGATGTCCAACCTGCATTGATAGTTTAAATTGATTCAGTTTCAATGCTCATTAAACATGCTAAAATAAAATAACTAGATTTAGTGACAAACGAGATGGTTGAACTATGTCTAATGTGATGGAGGTATTATTGTCCTCAAGTCGACTTGATTTGTGTAAAACCAACAGGATAATTAAATCTCATAAAATGAGTAACAATATTCTTTTCTTAAATGCATTTAACAGAGAATGACATATAAAGCTTGGGTGGATGAAATATTGAAAACAAAATAAGAATGTCTCCATAGGAACCATTATACCCCCTTTTGCATTCATTAGTATTATGAAGATATGTATAAAATCTCCAACACATACCTCCTTGTTTCTCCATGAATTGAGAGTTGAAGCATACTATGCCAATGTAAATGCAACTCATTGGAGGTTAGCCCAACCCAAAAGCAATGTGGGACAAATGGTTTTTCTGGGAGCATAGATATGATATTGAGCATGTTTCTTGGTGGTGTAAATGGCCTTAAATACTATTGTTATAGAAACTTGAGGTTTTAATATAGAAGATTATGTTGAAAAAATATTCCAAGAAA
>LPNX010326406.1:0-26686 GCA_001517045.1 Pseudotsuga menziesii
GAAAATATCATATAGTCTAACAATACTAAATTAGAATAAATAAGATATAAAACTACCATACCAACTTGAGTAGGCTTTGATTGTGTACCACTTGCTTTTTTTTTTTTCTTAGATGCTTTAATTGTAGTTTCATTTGCATCAGATTCAATAGTATCTAGAAACAATAGTAGAAAAAATTGTTTGCAATGGTTAAAGAAAACATGAAATATCAAACATTAATAATCTACCATATAATACATCATTTTAATTCACATGCAGACGAACAAGGAAGTTTATGTGCTATGGAAGTTTACTACCCACATAATGATATATCAAAGTTCATATAGTGTGAAATTCCATACTAGAATATAGTATAATTATTTGTAAATAACTAAATTTGAAAATGCCATACCAACTGTTGGAGACTTTTGTAGTGTCATATTTGTATTCTTTCTTTTCCTCGATGATTTCTTTGAAATTTCATTTGCATCATGGTTCTTAGCATCTGAAAACATTTGTAGAAAATATTACGGTAGTTTCGAAAACAATTAAAAGCATCAATTAAAGAGAAATACGAAAACATATTTTATAACATCTCAATTCATACATATGAAGAAGATAAAGAACTCTAACCTTTTGAAGTCGCTTCTTTTGCAATTTTACTCGCATCAAACTCCATTGTTTCTGG
The DNA here is from genome assembly GCA_001517045.1 of Pseudotsuga menziesii. NCBI lineage: Eukaryota > Viridiplantae > Streptophyta > Pinopsida > Pinales > Pinaceae > Pseudotsuga > Pseudotsuga menziesii. The sequence goes on from LPNX010326406.1 coordinate 668, forward strand.
AAAAAAAATGAAAAAAACTATTACCACAATTTCAAATTATTGAAAGAAACATGAATTCAAAAATATTATAATTGCATGCATCATTCTATTTGTAAGTATATGTACAAAAACAATTGTGGAGGTCATTATAATAGCTAATCATGATGATCATTAAATGGCTCATGATAATACCTAATCATAGTGTTAGCTTACATAAGGTAATTTTTCATCCAACATAACCACATTATGATCAAATACATTGCACCATTATGAAAATTTATTTCGAGTTAATTTACCTTATAAGAAAATTGCATGGCGAATGAAAGTTAATATGTGTTAGCTTTCTTATGGTAGTTTTCCATCTAGCACAACCACATTGTCATCAAATAAGAGATTCTATCTAAACATACATGTCAATTTCTTAGAGCGAAAGATAACTCCATGATATTTTCTTTCACACATCGTGCCAAGTTGTTAGAGCGAAAGCTAACTCTATGACCATGACAAAAATTAAGTTGGAGTTAGCTTTCGCTCTAACAACTTGGCATGATGAGTGCGAGAAAATGTGTGTTATTTTTCAAGAGGTAGCTTCTATTTAACACAAACACAATGTCATCAATCACATTGCATCATGATGGATATCTAGATGGAGTTAGTTTTCATTCTTCAAACAATACACAATGTGTGTTAGGTTTCATAGGGTAGTTTTCCATCTAGCACAACCACATTGTCATCAATCACATTGCACCATGATGGAAATCTAGCTGGAGTTAGCTTTTGTTCTTAAACCATTGCACGATAAGTGAAAGTTAATGTGTGTTATATTTCATAAGGTAGTTTTCCATATAACACAACCACATTGTCATCATTCGCATTGCACCATGATGAAAATCTAGCTGGAGTTAGGTTTCGTTCCTAAAAATGGCATGGTGAGTGAAAGCTAATGTGTGTTAGTTTTCATAAAGTATTTTTCCATCTAAAACATACACATTTTCATCAAATACATTACACCATGATGCAAATCTAGCTAGAGTCAGTTTTCCTTCTAACAACATGGCACGATGAGTAAAAGCCATGTGTGTTAACTCATTACACCATGATGAAAATCTAGCTGGAGTTAGTTTTCCTTCTAACTACATGGCACGATAAGTGAAAGTTAATGTTTGTTACCTTCGTAAGGTAGTTTTCTATCTAATAAGATGGCACAATGAGTAAAAGCTTATGTGTGTTGGCTCATTTCACCATTATGAAAATATAGCTGGGGTTAGCTTTCCTTTTAACTACATGGCACGATGAGTAAAAGATTATGTGTGTTAGTTCATTGCACCATGATGGAAATCTAGCTGGAGTCAGTTTCTTGCTAACATGGCATGATGAGTGAAAGCTAATGTGAGTTAGCTTTTGTAAGATAGTTTTCCATCTGAAAAAACCACATCGTCATCAATCACATTGCACCGTGATGGAAATCTAGCTGGAGTTAGCTTTAATATTTAAATCATTGCACTGTGAGTGAAATCTAATGTGTGTAAGCCTTCATCGGGTATTTTTCCATCTAGCACGACCACATTTTCATCAATCACAATGTACCATAATGGAAATCTAGCTGGAGTTAGCTTTTGTTCTTAAACCATTGCACGATAAGTGAAAGTTAATGTGTGTTATATTTCATAAGGTAGTTTTCCATATAACACAACCACATTGTCATCATTCGCATTGCACCATGATGAAAATCTAGCTGGAGTTAGGTTTCGTTCCTAAAAAATGGCATGGTGAGTGAAAGCTAATGTGTGTTAGTTTTCATAAAGTATTTTTCCATCTAAAACATACACATTTTCATCAAATACATTACACCATGATGAAAATCTAGCTAGAGTCAGTTTTCCTTCTAACAACATGGCACGATGAGTAAAAGCCATGTGTGTTAACTCATTACACCATGATGAAAATCTAGCTGGAGTTAGTTTTCCTTCTAACTACATGGCACGATAAGTGAAAGTTAATGCTTGTTACCTTCGTAAGGTAGTTTTCTATCTAATAAGATGGCACAATGAGTAAAAGATTATGTGTGTTGGCTCATTTCACCATTATGAAAATCTAGCTGGGGTTAGCTTTCCTTTTAACTACATGGCACGATGAGTAAAAGATTATGTGTGTTGGCTCATTTCACCATTATGAAAATCTAGCTGGGGTTAGCTTTCCTTTTAACTACATGGCACGATGAGTAAAAGATTATGTGTGTTAGTTCATTGCACCATGATGAAAATCTAGCTGGAGTCAGTTTCTTGCTAACATGGCATGATGAGTGAAAGCTAATGTGAGTTAGCTTTTGTAAGATAGTTTTCCATCTGAAAAAACCACATCGTCATCAATCACATTGCACCGTGATGGAAATCTAGCTGGAGTTAGCTTTAATATTTAAATCATTGCACTGTGAGTGAAATCTAATGTGTGTAAACCTTCATCGGGTATTTTTCCATCTAGCACGACCACATTTTCATCAATCACAATGTACCATAATGGAAATCTAGATGGATTTAACTTTTCTTCTAACTACATGGGACAATGAGTGAAATCTAATGCGCGTTAGCTTTCATAAGGTAGTTTTCCATCTAACACAACCACATCGTCATCGATCACATTGCACCGTGATGGAAATATGGCTAGAGTTAGATTCCGTTCTTAAAACATTGCACGGTAAGTGACATCTAATGTGTGTTAGTATTTATAATGTAGTTTTACATCTGGCACAACCATATTGTCATCAATCACAATGCACCATGATGAAAATCCAGCTTGAGTTAGCTTTCGTTCTTAAAACATTGTACAATGAGTAAAACTAATGTATGCTAGCTTTCAAAGGGTAGTTTTCCATCTAACACGGCCACATTGTTATCAAATACATTACACTGTGATGGAAATCTAGCTTGAGTTAGCTTTTCTTCTAACAACATGGCACTATAAGGGAAAGCTTATGTGTGTTAGCTCATTACACCATGATGGAATTCTAGCTGGAGTTAGCTTTTATTTTAACAACATGGCACGATTAGTGAAAACTAATGTTTGTCCACTTTCATAAGGGAGTTTTCTATGTAATAAAACCACATTGTCATCAAGGACATTGCTTCGTTTCGGAAATCTAGCTGGAGTTAGATTTCAAAAAAAACCACATCGTCATCAATCACATTGCACCGTGATGGAAATCTAGCTGGAGTTAGATTTAATATTTAAATCATTGCACGGTGAGTGAAATCTAATGTGTGTAAACCTTCATCGGGTATTTTTCATCTAACACGACCACATTGTCATCAATCACAATGTACCATGATGGAAATATAGCTGGAGTTAACTTTTCTTCTAACTACATGGGACAATGAGTGAAATATAATATGCGTTATCTTTCATAAGGTAGTTTTTCATCTAACACAACCACATCGTCATCGATCACATTGCACCGTGATGGAAATCTAGCTAGAGTTAGATTTTGTCCTTAAATCATTGCACAGTAAGTGATATCTAATGTGTGTTAGTATTCATAATGTAGTTTTACATCTGGCACAACCATATTGTCATCAATCACAATGCACCATGATGAAAATCTAGCTTGAGTTAGCTTTCGTTCTTAAAACATTGCACAATGAGTAAAATTAATTTATGCTAGATTTCATAAGGTAGTTTTCCATCTAACATGGCCACATTGTTATCAAATACATTACATCGTGATGGAAATCTAGCTTGAGTTAGCTTTCCTTCTAACAACATGGCACTATAAGGGAAAGATTATGTGTGTTAGCTCATTACACCATGATGAAAATCTAGATGGATTTAGCTTTTATTTTAACAACATGGCATGATTAGTGAAAACTAATTTGTGTCCGCTTTCATAAGGGAGTTTTCTATGTAATAAAACCACATTGTCATCAAGGACATTGCATTGTTTTGGAAATATAGCTGGAGTTAGATTTCCAAAAAAACCACATCATCATCAATCACATTGCACCGTGATGGAAATCTAGCTGGAGTTAGCTTTAATATTTAAATCATTGCACGGTGAGTGAAATCTAATGTGTGTAAGCCTTCATCGGGTATTTTTCCATCTAGCACGACCACATTGTCATCAATCACAATGTACTATGATGGAAATCTAGCTGGAGTTAACTTTTCTTCTAACTACATGGGACAATGAGTGAAATCTAATGTGCGTTAGCTTTCATAAGGTAGTTTTCCATCTAACATAACCACATCGTCATCGATCATATTGCACCATGATGGAAATCTAGCTAGAGTTATATTTCATCCTTAAATCATTGCACGGTAAGTGACATATAATGTATGTTAGTATTCATAATGTTGTTTTACATCTGGCACAACCATATTGTCATCAATCACAATGCACTATGATGAAAATCTAGCTGGAGTTAGATTTCAACATTAAATCTTTACATGGTGAGAGAAATCTAATGTGTAAGCTTTCATAGTGTAGTTTTTCATCTAGCACAACCACATTGTCATCAATCACAATGCACTATGATGAAAATCTAGCTTGAGTTAGCTTTCCTTCTAACAACATGGCACAATAAGGGAAAGCTTATGTGTGTTAGCTCATTACACCATGATGAAAATCTAGCTGGAGTTAGCTTTTATTTTAACAACATGGCACGATTAGTGAAACCTAATGTGCGTTCGCTTTCATAAGGGAGTTTTCTATGTAATAAAACCACATTTTCATCAAGGACATTGCGTCATTTTGGAAATCTAGCTGGAGTTAGATTTCATCATTAAATAGTTGCATGGTGAGAGAAATCTAATGTGTAAGCTTTCATAGTGTAGTTTTTCATCTAGCACAACCACATTGTCATCAATCACAATGCACCATGATGGAAATCTAGCTGGAGTTAACTTTTGTTCTTAAAACATTGCACGTTGAGTAAACCTAATGTATGTTAGCTTTTATAAGGTAGTTTCCATCTAACACAACCACATTGTCATCAAATACGGTACACCGTGATGGAAATCTAGCTAGAGTTAGCTTTCCTTCTAACAACATGGCACTATAAGGGAAAGCTTATGTGTGTTAGCTCATTACACCATGATAGAAATCTAGCTAGAGTTAGCTTTCATTTTAACAACAGGGCACAATGAGCTAGAATTATAATTGTTGCCTCTTATCTGACAACCTCTGTTTTCCCATAACACATTGTTCAGGGAGTCATCCAATTCCTTAAAGGAATAGCAATTTTTAAAATTTAATTAGCAATGTCTTTTGGGATATTTTTTCTCATAGTCCTCCTATTTGTAGCATTTAATATCCAATATCAATTGTTTTTCAAGTAACTTATTAGTGAGGGGGACTTGTTAAACATTTTTTAATCCTTGGTGATGGGCCAGTGTTTGAACCTGCGATAATATCATGAATTCAACGTACATGAGCTCAAGTGTCCTTACCTGTACATTATCCATTAGTTGGACTACCTTTCCAATGTTGCAGCAACTGCTAGCTTCCTGAGACTCATGAAGAGTTGAAATTTGGTCCAAAGGGCACAAAGCTAGATTCCCACACAGATACTGGGACTGTTAAACTAACTTCTGACACTAATACTTTGTCAGGAATATATTCAACTTATAAAACTCCACAATCTGGTGTGCCTGTGGCTTTCAACAGTCCTCACAAACTGAATTCCAACTTAGCAATACCAGCAGGATCATATGGCCACTCAATTAATTTACATCAGCATCCAAACACATCAGTTTTAGTGGTAGTTGTATCATCATCAAATGCTACTTCTGTGAGGTCTGATCTTGTGCATACATCTTCAGGTCAAAATTTTCCAACTATGGCACAGTCTTGTGGAACATTGGATCTATCAAACCTTTCACTCGGGCTGAAGAAACTAGCCTCATTTCATTGGAGGCTCTGCAAATGAAATAGTAATGGTAGCAGGTCATTATTTTTAATACCAATTTTGATTGTATGGTCACTATCTTGCTTGTTGGAGGTGTGATTGCCAATACCTTAGAAGTGGTATTCTCCTTATCTTTCATTTTCTATCCTGACACGTGCCCAAAACATGTCATGCGTTTTAGGACACATTAAAACTCATGTCCGACATTTGTCAGGTCATGTCACATGCCCGACCCGCTGGACACGGACATGGAGGCCTATATGGCTGTGTCATGTTTCATAGCTTTTTATGCATTTCGAATAAAATTGTATCTTGCTGGAGCCAACCAATCATCTTAGCTTTATACCTCTAGAATTAAATGAAACACAATTGAACCCCTTGAGAGGAACCTAACTGACTCATATAAATTACTTAACAATAATTTCCTAAATTCAAATAATGTTTTTCAGTACCTTGTAGCCTGAGTTGGAAAGAAAGAGACATGAAAAATAAAATATGTGACCTACAACTAGGATTTATGTATGTTGTGGTTTCCAGAATATCCATAATAGGGTGTTGTATTCATTTGGACATTTGTTTTGGCTCCTGTAGAATCTTTGTTTTGGCTTTCAACAGTCCTCACAAACTAAATTCCAACTCAGCAATACCAGCAGGATCATATGGCCACTCAATTAATTTACATCAGCAGCCAAACACACCAGTTTTAGTGGTAGTTGTATCATCATCAAATGCTACTTCTGTGAGGTTTGATCTTGTGCATACATCTTCAGGTCAAAATTTTCCAACTATGGCACAGTCTGGTGGAACATTAGATCTATCAAACCTTTCACTCGGGCTAAAGAAACTAGCCTCATTTCATTGGAGGCTCTGCAAATGAAATATTAATGGTAGCAGGTCATTATTTTTAAGACTGATTTTGATTGTATGGTCATTATCTTGCTTGTTGGAGGTGTGCCTACCGGTGCCTTAGAAGTGGTATTCTCCTTATCTTTCATTTTCTATCCTGACACGTGCCCAAAACATGTCATGCGTTTTAGGACACATTAAAACTCATGTCCGACATTTGTCAGGTCATGTCACATGCCCGACCCATTGGACACGGACACAGAGGCCTATATGGTTGTGTCATGTTTCATAGCTTTTTATGCATTTCGGATAAAATTGTATCTTGCTAGAGCCGACCAATCATCTTAGCTTTCTACCTCTAGAATTAAATGAAACGCAATTGAACCCCTTGAAAGGAACCTAACTGACTCATATAAATTACTTAACAATAATGTCCTAAATTCAAATAATCTTTTTCAGTACCTTGTAGCCTGAGTTGGAAAGAAAGAGACATGAAAAATAAAAGACGTGACATGCAACTAGGATTTATGTATGTTGTGGTTTCCAGAATATCCATAATAGGGTGTTGTATTCATTTGGACATTTGTTTTGGCTCCTGTAGAATCTTTGTTTTGGATTTCAACATTCCTCACAAACTAAATTCCAACTTAGCAATACCAGCAGGATCATATGGCCACTCAATTAATTTACATCAGCAGCCAAACACGTCAGTTTTAGTGGCAGGTGTATCATCATCAAATGCTACTTCTGTGAGGGCTGGTCTTGTGCATACATCTTCGGGTCAAAATTTTCCAACTATGGCACAGTCTGGTGGAACATTGGATCTATCAAACCTTTCACTCGGGCTGAAGAAACTAGCCTCATTTCATTGGAGGCTCTGCAAATGAAATCTTCTTGTTCAACATCATCTGCTACTGAGAGAATTTATGGTTCAACTCCTTTAGTTGTTTTAGTGGCTACCAGCGGAGACATATTTGGTTCACAATTCACTATTGTGACTGAACTTTCAGCTACAAAGAAGTCTGATGCTGCAGTTAAGAATTTACCAATGAACATGCCCAGCCTAGAAACAGTTGTTCCTAATGAAAATATTATTTTAACTTCTATTTCTGCCCCTGGCCTGGAACAAAATAACTCCCCCTCACACACATAAAAGTAGATCCCCTCACAAAAGCATAAGCAATCCTAACCTTCAATCTTTTAAGCTGAGAGGTCTAAAAACACTGCACTGCCAGCTTTGCACCATCAGTATTTGGATTGGATCCCTCTTAGCTGAATAGGTCACTACTTAAGATGGATTTATGCTACTTTTATGCCCTCAAAAGTAGAGCTATGAGTGCCCTAGTTGATATACAAGGATGGGCAATAATCAAATATGGTAGTTTTCATGGTAATGGTAGTGATTTGTCACATCTTAGGAATCATGGTATGGCAGTGATTTGTTGATAAGGGAATTAAAGAGTAAATCCAATGATTTTTAAATTTATTGCAGGATAGTTTCTCAAAGATTTAAATTGTAATGGTTCTTCTAGGCGCATGGCTCCATTGAAGGCACTGATCTTGTCTTAAGGTTATTGGAGGCAGTGGTGTTAGAAATTGCGTTGGAAAGTGCATTAAAGGGCTTTACCCTTGAAACATAATAGGATCCCGAAGAATTTGAGAGCTTGGACAAAGGTAACAGTAGTCCAAGCCTCTCCTATGATTTCCATTGACTAGCATAAGGCCACTCTTGATGCTACACATATAGCCTGCTAGTTTGAAGTTTGAACAGTAACACAGTGGAAGGGTATTTACAATGCCCATCCTAACCGCTTCCTGAAGCTTATTAGAGAATTAAAAAAATCAGAGTATACAATAGGATCCAACTTTTGGCATCCTTGCTTAACCGGGCACCCTTGGCTACCTCATCTTTCCAAAGCGCAATAAAAGCTGAAACAGAACTACATTCTTGATCAAAAACATACTTAACCTCATCTATTGGAGAGCAGATCTACTTGGACCTAGAAGTAGACTTAGATGCAAATACCCAATTTGATGCATTAGTATCCTCGCTGCCTCCATACCTCCATCTTAAATCAACTCATTTTCTTGAATATGTTTTCTGGCATAAGGATATAGTATTTTCTTTCATGGGATGGTGTGTATGCCTTTTGAGTAATGCATGCATTGTCTAACTGTAAGTTTATGTTTCATAAGATTCCACACAGTGTGTTCTTAGTCTCCTGTCAAAGTATAAAATACCTATTGTACTAGTGAGAATTTGTAAATCAACATTGAAAACTACAAGGTTAGCATCTAACAAAGACAACAAAAGGACTTTACCCTTTTGGTTGTGTTCCTCTAGGGCAAACAACTTTGTCAATATCAAAGAAGATCGCTACAAGTCCCAAGGTCGACATGATCTGTCCTCCCCCTATCCTATACAAATATTGGTCAAGTATCTTAAATGTACTGTTTGACTAAGTGTTGATCATGCATATGTAACACATGTCCCAGATGACTGCAAGCTAAAGTTACATTAATGTATTATTGATCTCTCTAAACATCAACCAGTGATGTTTGACTCGTGGTAGACTCCTGAATCCCTCCTGTTCTACATCAGTCTCCACTGAGAAGAGTACTTGGCTCAGACTTGCCTAGAGAGTTGGGACTTGGAAGCTTGTCCAAACACGCAAATCTCTCCCTGATAATAACAATCCCAATCCAGAACACAAAAGTGGAACCCAGCGTGGAAATGTGGCGGTTAAAACAGATTTTAAAAGGCAAAAATGGAAGCAAAAACCTTAAATTCAATGTTTAATATAAACACTCTCCCATTTCACTGTCTTATTCATTGTAAACGTGACTGTGGGGAGCATTTTTATTCACAAGTGTGTTTGTCAGTCTATTAAAGAGGCTGAGTTCACATTGTAGTGTTTTATTGGTTGTGTTTTTGCCATGTGAAGGACTCAAGGAGGTTGCATTGTTGCTGTGTGAAGGAGGTATGTTCACAGTCCAAGTATATGCTTCTGATATTCTTTTCTATATCATACTTCCATATTTTATTATATTTTTATGAATCTGCTAGACTATGAAAGGTTCGGTTTTAAGATTTTTAATCAATCTGCTAGATTATGCCATACATTTATAAGGGCATGCTAATCATCTAATTTTGTCATACATTTATCAGAGTATGCCAATCATTTCATTCTTCCATAATTCTGCCAATATTGATTCTTATCCATGGTGCCTAAGTCCAAACCTAATAGGACTCTTGATCAAGCATGGGAACGTTGTCTCCAGGTGGATCAAAGCAATTCAAGTGACAAGATGCAAGTAAAGCCCTAACTTTCCTTGCTTAAGGTGCACAATAACAACATCAAATAAGAAAATTAAAATATCTTCCCAACATCCACTAAGAAAGGAGAAAGAGAAACCTTAGATCCTTAGTTGTGACTCATGAGTTATAACAACCATTATTTGGATCAACCTTGAGAGATATAAAAACCATAAAAATTCATCACAGACTGTTCTTACCTGCAAAATAAGTTTCCTTCTAAGATTGTACACCCATCAACATAGTAATCAACACTTTCTGTCACTTCTCCTAGTGTATCAGCAGTCTCTAGAACCTGCACAGACAACAAGAGTATAAGTTCTAGGCAATGAAACGAAAGTATGCCACATATGAAATATATATAATGATAGCTTCCAAACAATGAAAACAGATTATATGTTAATGCACAATTTTTTCCATTGGCATTCAAGTGCTTATTTTTCAATGTCAAGAAACCCAGTTGCTTGGTCCTAGAAAACATAACTATTTCTCTTAAAACACATGTAGGAAACCTTAGAAACATGTGAAAATTTTGCTTTAAGAGAAGTGTTTTTGAGTGGTGGAGTGAGGAATGATAGAATGAACAGAACTTGGTAGGCACTACAATATAGGATGCCAAAAGGACCTTCATAGAGTTAGAGAATAAGACATAAATCTCCATATTAGTCGTGGATATTCTAAATTTCAATACTGGTGAAGAACTGGAGGCAATGGAAATAACACACATAACCAAAATCAACATGAAAGATTCAAAATTGATCACAAAGAAGAATTTGGTGCAAATATTGTACAATAAATCCATTTAGTTGGCCAAGGATGTTATTTCTCTTAAGCCATCTTCAATGAATTCCTTAATTGAGGCCTTACATCTCCTTGGGATGGAAATGGAAAAATCTATCCTAGACAATATTGTGAGTCTATAATTACCTATTGTGTAAATGATGACCTACAATTTGAAGGTATAGAAGGTAGTATCAGAGGCCAGGTTATCTTAGATAAATTGCTTGATGATTTTGGGCTACTTCCTAATATTTGCTCTGTTTTTAGAAATTTGCTGCCATCCTCTTACAGTCGCAACAAAAACCTAGATATGTGAATTTGGGAGATGAAGATGTCTGAGTACCTAGTGGGAAATAATTGGAAGAATATTTCCAAGTTCAATTCCTTAACATCTGCTCAGTAGGATCTATTGGTTATACCTTAAGGAGATTCATGGGATTCGTCATCATAGCTTCCATAAATTCTAGTTCAACAACTGCCTTAGTATCTATCTCAACAACCACTTTAGTTGCTAGCTTATCACTTATGGTGGAGGACATAAAAGTAGGAACTACAATAGTTTAATATAAACATAACAGATTTAGGTTTGGTTGGTTTATTTGTTGGTAGCATAAATGGCTAGTAAGAAGTCAATAAGATATAGTTGTAACAGGAAAATGTAGGAGCACTATAAGAAGGAAAATTATGGAAAATGATGGAAAATGTAGGAGCACTAAGCCCTCTTTATCCCCAAATGTTGGTGGTGTTTGTTGTTGAACTCATTTTTCATTTCCATAGTAAAAATGTACCCTTCACTTATTCCAAAACCATTGATTGCGCTGGGCATGACTTCATTCACACATTCACTATTCTTCTTTTCCACACATTCACTGTTCTTCTTCTTTTCCACACAGTCACACACTATGATGATGATGGAAAATGGAATTTAATTAAGAGCACTAAGCCCTATTTATCCCCAAATGTTGGTGGTGTTTGTTGTTGAAGTCATTTGTCATTTCCATAGTAAAAATGTACCCTTCACTTATTATCTACTATATCTCATTGCTACTCAATAGAACACAACTTAACTAGGTAGCCTTTACAAAATATTTCATCATTTTTATGACTAAATCACACAACCCATATAACTGGGTTTCCTTTCTCATACACAATAGTCAAATACTCTATGAGATTCTTCTCGACTTCACATGACACAACACACTGCATAACACAACATAGACTATGACCTACTCAAACTTCATCAATGAATTCAAATACAAACCAATATGTGCCACTCAACTTGGTCATAAGGAGTTTTAGAAACGATAAGATGGATATCCTCTAGTCAACTACACTTTCTCACAACTAACAGGCTCTACAACCATCTCACTCCCTACATGAATTACTCCCTACTGGTGCACTAATGATTTTCATAAGAAGGAAAATGAAGGTGCACTATAAGAAGGAAAATGAATGTAACATGATTTCCTTCCCCTTAAAACCACTTAGATAATTCTACTCACAATACCCAACGTTACTCCCTACTAGTGCACTAATTAAATCATTCAGACGTTGAACTTGAGCTTCCATGTTGCTGACAGCTTGAGGCAGTGAAATGACCATTGCCACCTCTTGAAAAGCTTTGTTAAAATTGTTGTTCAAAACATTGGCTAGGCTTCACCTGAATTAGAAAGCCAAGTGACTTCCAACCAAATAGTCAAAGTACTACTGAATCGGGCATGGAAAGATTAGGATCCCTCATCCCACTGCTAAATCACCAGAAATATTAGGATTCCTCTTTCTCAAGTTTGGCTAAGTCTTTGCATTGTCACTTGGAGTATTGGAACTGAATGCATGCCCAAACTAGCCAACTATGATTATGAACTAAATTCCTGGTTCTGGTTCATGTCTGAATGATGTTATAAATGATATATACATGGAATGTGCTTGAGAACTGATGAACCGTAAAATAATAGTGAAGACTTGAATTGAAAAGGCAGGAAAGGGTATAGAATGTTTGGGATCTATTTGGGGTGATTATAGCAACACAGAAGCCATAGTTGCTGCCCTAACTACATCTGTTGTTACAAAATCAGCAAAGATATTGGAGATTGGAAATGGTGTATTAATGTTACACTCCTTGGTTGGTGAGAGTGTAACATGAAGACACATGAAGTAACAGATATGTTCCCTGACTGAGGCTATAAAACACTTTGCATTCTGTGAATTAAGTAGAGAGAATTCGAAGATTTCAATGAATTTGCACTCTTTTTTAATGTATGTAGGATTTATTTCAAGGCATAATAGCATAGACTGTGAAGATGAACATTAATTTACAGGGAAGCCTTGTATTTCCTTGAGTATGCATCCAATAATTGAAGCAGTACAGGGCTCGAGATCAATTGCTGAAATTTAATTCAAAGGTATCATGTTCTTATTAAATCCATTTAATTTCTAAGTTTCTTAATTGATTTCTTTTTGAGGTAAATCATCCAAAAAAATAGATAATATGTGCAAGTTTTCTTTACACCAAAAGCTTGAGCTTTTAGAAAATTGAATCCATTAAATTATATATATCATGATTTCCACCACACTACCCTTCTTTAAAATTTTGAATTCCCATGCCTTTTTGGGTGATCAGCATGACCCAACCAAAGACCTTTGATTTATAGTTGATATTATTTGTTATTATGATCTTAGAGTTTTATGAGTTGTTTACAAAGATTTATCCGACACCCATTGGACCAGGTAAGTTGCACCAGGCCAAAGTATTTTTTTAGAAGCTGGTGAGAATCAGGGTTCTCTGCACTTATTAGGTACCCTTGTTTTGGCTTGAAGTGGTGAGACCCATGTACCCAGAATGTTGAACATACACCAAGTATGGAACTCGCAAACTTGAAATTTTGCAGGTGCAGAGACAAGATCCCTTGCCCCATCTTCCTTTACCCAAAGACACAGGTGAACATGTTTAGTGACTACAACTAATGTTTTTTGGCCCAGGAAAACCTAGAAGTGTTCACTAGGGTGGTAAGTAATGGAATTCTACCCAGGGTACGCCCTAAGTGAACAGAAGTGGAGGCTATCCCTATTAACTATGCAATCTCACAAATATTATGACTACTGCCAATTGCATATTGAGTGCAATAACTGTAGGCTTCATAAAATACTTTCTCTACACAGACTGCTAACCCAGGACTGAGTCTGCAAACCTAGAAACATCCCTCCTTTGTTTCCTTCTTCAACTCACTGATGTGAGAATTAAAGGAGGGTACAATGGTGGCGATGAATGAATGTGGCTTTAGCTAGTCTGCAACTTGAGCTTGGGAGGAATTAATGGCCATAATTTTATACCACAGCTTCCTTTTTGTGTTCAATTGATAGAGGAGACCAAACATTTGGTTGAAAATTAGTGGTCAGCCTGGGTTTTTTGTGATTGCTCCAGACCCTTTTGCAATTGGCCATTGTGGCTCTCTCCCACTGGGGTGGATGATTTCTGGTTTTAAAAAGAGTGATTTTTATTCAGTATTTGGTCTTTGGTTCTCAAGTACATGGTATTAAGTGAGTAGTATTTGGCCTACTTCGAAAGAATTTGAGCCTTCCTTCCACTCTCCCCAATGCTTTCCACCAAAAAACAAATTCTTGATTCCTACGTAACTGTCACAAGTGAAACCAAGGGAAATCAACAAATGTTATTCAATTAGTGTTCCAACACAGCCCTGTATACTCAGAAAGGAAACAACCATGCGATACCATTATTAGGCACAGATTCTATGATCTTACCTACACTTCACAACTATATATATTTCTCCACTGTAATTACATTTCCTACCCTTTTATGGAGAAAAAGATTGGCTTCAATAGTATGCTTGAGGCTAAAATCTATATGCGAAACAAGAGATTTTTTAACACAAAAAGTGCAGGTACCAGGGGTAACCAAAAATACAGAGAAGGAAAACAATAGTAAGATGCAGGAATTACTGAGACCACAAGGTCAGAATGACTCAAAGCCAAGTTACCTGTACAAGATTTGTAACAGGGAATCTTGGATATTAGATATGAGTAGTTTAAAACAGAAAATGGACCTTAAAGTTTAAACATCTACTATATGGAATTCCCTATGCTTCATTTTGGTAACCACAAATCCTCTTGTGCAATTGATAGGATTGAGGTTGAAAAGCTAGGATAAAATCCCACTTGAAGGAACCCTTGAGACAGTTTTCTGATATGTTTAGCTCATGTGTATCTACAGAGTATGATTAATGGATGAGCCAAACAAACATACAAACATTGAACTATATGTTGAGATTTAAAAGAGACAAGGATCGAACCCTAAATACTATAATAAACAAAAGAGGAAACAACACTAAGGAAACACAGCATAAAACCCATAACTATTGTCTGGCTGTTATGTTTGGGGCCATAAGCATACTCAAACACCACAAAGTGAGAATCCAATGAGAAGATGTAGTTTGTGATGGTTTCCCTGCAGAAGTCACAGTCATTAACATTTCTACTAAAAGACAAGGCTGTTTTAGAGGGTCTCAGGCACATGATTCCAGAAAATTGTCCATATGGAATAGAGATCCATCATGATAGCCCAGTATGTAGGAATTGGATATGGAGTTGTGAAAAGCCTATTTATATCTATGAGACAGAGGATATTTATGATCTGATTGACATTGCCACCTGCTTAAGTAAAACATGGAGGCTTGGAGATCTCGTCATTCAATGGCTGAGGTATTAGAAAATTTGGAAATCTCATGATGCTTTCAATCATAAAGTTAGCAGGTGGATTTTTCTTTTAAATATCTTTAATAGGACATCCTAGGTTATTATCAACAGTGAATTTGAATCAAGGGACCTTTAATATGGTTGATCTAGATCCAACCACTTTAGGTGTAATCCCAACTCTAGATAGGTACAAGGACAATCATTTCACTTATAATATATATCCCTTCATCCCTACATATAATATTGAATGGAATCTATATACAAGAGAGATAGTTTCTATATACATGCTAAAGTATACAATGAATGCTAACAAGATGCAAGGCATAGTTAACAGACTAGAGAGGCTACTAACAAATGAAAAAGTGGCAAATAATTCCAAACAACTTCAAATCATAGAGTTGGAGAAAAAGGTAGTGGAAATGGGAATAATCCCACTGTACGCCACCCTTAGACATAATTTATTGAAAGAAAAAAAAAGGTTCAAATTATCAATAATAAGGTAAAAGTCCCTACCATTGAACATATCCAGAAAGTAGAGTTGTTGGAAGTTTAGGAAGAAAATATTATATGGTTAATATTTCCCAAGAATGCAAAGTAAAAATAGAGAAGCTAGAGAAAGAGATCAATGGCTTAAAACAAGAAAATTACAACTTGGTTTGTGCTAAAGGTGCTACATTGCTTGCATTTGCAACAACTAACCCAAATGACACTCTAGCCAACATGAACATTAAGGAAGATGAGTTGTGCAAAATCAAGGAGGACCTCCGAAATCGAGAGGAAGAAGTGTACATTTTAAAGAAAATGATAGAAAAGAGGGATGAAATGATCACTAATTTAAAATACCACAGGGCTAAGTTGTAGAAATAGGTTGATCACCTCACTAAGAGGCATTCATGGAAGTCTCCCCTAAAAGGAAAAACACTTAGCCTAGGATCTGATAGAAGCAATACTGACCCAAAACTACATTTCATTATTACCCAATATGAATGGAACTTGGTAGGCACTACAATATAGGATTCCGAAAGGACCTTCATAGAGTTAGAGAATAAGACATAAATCTCCATATTAATCATGGATATTCTAAATTTCAATACTGGTGAAGAATTGGAGGCAATGGAAATAACACACATAACCAAAATCAACATGAAAGATTCAAAATTGATCACAAAGAAGAATTTGGTGCAAATATTGTACAATAAATCCATTTAGTTGGCCAAGGATGTTATTTCTCTTAATCCATCTTCAATGAATTCCTTAATTGAGTCCTTACATCTGCTTGGGATGGAAATGGAAAAATCTATCCTAGACAACATTGTGAGTCTATAATTACCTATTGTGTAAATGATGACCTACAATTTGAAGGTATAGAAGGTGGTATCAGAGGCCAGGTTATCTTAGATAAATTGCTTGATGATTTTGGGCTACTTTCTAATATTTGCTCTATTTTCAGAAATTTGCTACCGTCCTCTTACAGTCGCAACAAAAACCTAGATATGTGAATTTGGGAGTTGAAGATGTCTAAGTACCCAATGGGAAATAATTGGAAGAATATTTCCAAGTTCAATGCCTTAACATCTGCTCAGTAGGATCTATTGGTTATACCTTAAGGAGATTCATGGGATTTGTCATCATAGCTTCCATAAATTCTAGTTCAACAACTGCCTTAGTATCTATCTCAACAACCACTTTAGTTGCTAGCTTAGCACTTATGGTGGAGGACATATTAGTAGGAACTACAATAGTTTAATATAAACATAACAGATTTAGGTTTGGTTGGTTTATTTGTTGGTAGCATAAATGGCTAGTAAGAAGTCAATAAGATATAGTTGTAACAGGAAAATGTAGGAGCACTATAAGAAGGACAAAATTATCACAAGAAATGGATCACATATTTTGGAAGCAGAGTGTAACTCCTTCCAATTTTTGTTTGATCATAGAGACATTAGAAGACAGAGCTTATGACTCTTTTGGTGTGTTTGGGCCAGACAGATTCAAACTTTTTTCTATAGTATTATGTAATCTTTATTTAACACAAATTCAATGGGCTAGACATAAATTCAATGATGTAAAGGATTACTCTTTGTACATTATATTGACTTGACTCACCAAATGCTTTGTGTAATACTTTGATCTCCTACGATAGCATCAATAAAAATAGCAGGCCATGCATCTTTGCGAATTCGCTGAACATCAAGGAACCCAGATTTCTTCTCTAATGTCTGGACTGCAAACAGGTCATTCTTTTAAAGTCCTATCTAGAGTGCATGAATATTTGTGTAGTAATTGTTGATATTAACATTTGTTATTATCTGTGCAAAATTTTAACATATAAGTACATGCTATAACCACTTTTTTTGCTCATTATCATTGCAGTCATACCCTTTTATCGATTTGTGATAAGTGATTGTGTTCTACAACAATTTTCCAGGTCACTAGGTCCACTAGTGATAAAGGACAGTAGGAAGGAAGAAAAAATACCAGTGGGTGAGAAATGAATCCAAATATTGCATTTCTTTGATAGGCTAGCTCACAAAAATAGATGAAAAAGCTTGCCAAAATTATGCATTACATGTCTGGGTAAAACATGTTACAACTATGACTCTGCTCTTTGTCCAAGGTAACCAAGGTCAAGGTTATGCCTAGATTGAACTGATAAACGTGGGGCCATTGGACACAGGTAGAACTTGCTGTTGTTGGCATAGTGTTTCAATATTGGGTTCTAGAGAAGTGGGTAACAACCTTACCTTCAAGTTCATCTCCTGTGTCTTTCTTCTGCCTTTCTTGGCAATCTTATTGTATACTACTTCATCAATTGCTGCAAGTGGGGCGGTCTTGTGCCCCATTGAACTACCTTTGTTCAAGGCTTGAACTAAGTCTCAGTTTCCTGTTGAGAACAAATCTCTTCATTCTTGTTCCTGAACTCCAATGAGAAGATGTAGTTTGTGATGGTTTCCCTGCAGAACTCACAGCCCAAATGCAAGTTGCTTTTGATAGCATCAAAGAAACAAATTCAAGGAGAGATGGGATGAGGTTAGCATTTGCTATCACCCGTTGGACAAAACAACATGCTATCACAACATCTTGAACCTACAAAAAACACTGAACACCTATGAATCTGAAGACTGAAGGAACATATTACTAGACAATAAGTGGTTTGTAACAATGCAAATGAGGATATGATAACCCAATCATTTCACCAATATGGATCTTCTATGGAAAAAAATTTTTGTTCTCTTTCTTGGTGCAATTTTTAGTGCAAACTTCTCTACTACTACTTACCAACATGCATATAGGAATGGTTCTAAGAACTCCGTCTTTGGGCTTGTTCATTGTTGTCTAATGTTCAAACTAGTACTTCTACCGAGTGCCAATCATAAACAAGCAATAATAAGGTGAATGGCACTTTGTTCTCAGCTGAGTAAAATAGCCTGTCATCTGATTGTGCATAGACAACACTCTTAAACTAGTTCTCTATCCTTAGAAAATACAAGCATAAAAAAGGCTGACTCAGTTAGGCCAAGATGAGTGAATCCCAGCACTCTTGTATGGGAATCACCGCAAGCCTACAAGGTCATTTAAGCCATAACATGCATATCAATTCTTCCCTCAATGTCATTGTTCACAAGTGAATGACAAGGTAATCTTGTTGAACTATTTTCAAGGTAATTGTACTAAGTAATAAACAACAACCAAACAAACTAGAATAGTATTGACCAAACTCTTATTCAAATGGACTGGCTGTAGGTGATGATATGAAGGCTTATTTTGTCAATGTTTCTCATAAACCATGATCACTAGACTGTGGATTCATTTTTGTTACCATGCGGGTGTCTGTGTGGAATTACTACAACGTACAATTTGGGGATGTTTTGCTTCATGCAAAGGGTTAACCATATGATAGTTGTTGGAGCATACTTGTGAACATAGGAGTGTTCAAAATGCATGGAATAGTGTTGACAAATGGTTTCTCCAACAAAAAGTGCACTATGAAATTCATTGAAGGTAAAACATTTTAGAATGCAAAACCAACGACATACTACACAATTATCAGGAAGATCAATTTAATTAACTTGGAAATGATATGCTTGGGAGTAATTTTTCAATGCTGTAGTGAATTTACAAATGCACTAGCAATGATTCCCATCAGTGACTTCAAGGAGATGGTTAACATACATATGAATTAACCCAAAAATAAATTTGATGGTGGAGGAATTAATTAACACCTGAGCAGAAACAATAAAAAAGATCCATACAATCACATAGAAATTGAATACGCCATAGAAAATAGAGATTTTTTCCCTAGAAACCTAAATTGGAAATTCAACATTCGATGGGATTTGATTCTTGCTCAAAAATTTGGTATGAAGGGTGAAAAATTGGTATGATTTGATTCTAGATGTCAAAGCTATGCTCTAAAGGCATAAAATGTAACCAAGGAGCCATGTGGCAATTGAGGTTGATCTGCATGGTGATAGGGAAAGAACTAAACTAAAAGTAGACGCTTCGGAAAACAACATTGAAAACAGTCTCCGAGTGTCAAAGTTATGCCCTTTTGAAGAAGCCCATAAAAGGTAACCAAGGTCAAGGTTATGCCCAGATTGAACTGATAAACGTGGGGCCATTGGACACAGGAAAAACTTGCTGCTATTGGTATATTGTTTCAGTATTGGGTTCTGGAGAAGTGCCTAGCACCCTTACCTTCAAGTTCATCTCCTGTCTCTTTCTTGTGCCTTTCTTGGCAATCCTATTGTATACTACTTTCGGATGGAACATTAACCCGAGGGAAATGTTAGATATATCTCGAATCCTAAATATGAATGGAGCTGTACACTGGGACTCCTTCAAATACCTAGGGGTGCCTATTGTCAAAACAAAATCCAAGTCCTCGGATTGGATCCCCATAGTGGAAAAAGTAAAAAGGAAAATATCAGGCTGGGGGACTGCTTGGCTGAATCTGGCTAGGAAGGTTGTATTAGTTAAAGTTGTCCTGAACAGCTACTTGCTATACCAATGCTCCCTCCTCCTAGCTCCTGTCAAAATCATAAATCAAATTGAGGGATTACTGAAATCCTTTCTCTAGAATGGTGGGAACAACGGAGGAGGAAAAAAATATGCTCTGGTAAGTTGGAAACCATTAAGCTACCAAGAAATGAGGGAGGACTTCAAATTGGGGACATGAAATTTCAAAACTTGGCCATTGGGGCCAAACTACTCTGGAATATGCTTGATTCAAAGCCAACCTGGTGTAGCCGGGTTCTTAAAAACAAATACTTTTCAGGTACTAGGCTCAGATGCTTGGAAGGAGAGCACATGAGAACAAAGGGGTCCCCCATATTCAATCTTTGTAAAAAAATGCTGCCCCAATTCATTGAAAAGTTGCACTGGATACCGGGTAACGGGAAAGCCATAAATTTTTGGCAGGATTCGATTTTAGGAAAAATTCCCCCACGTCTACCATGTTTGCAGTCATGGATGGAGGCGAGAGGTCTGATCACGCTATGGAGCATCTCCAAGTGGGAGGTGAATTACCCACATCGCTGGATAGCGTGGGTTTTACCAGATTGTCCAGCTGCGTTGGAGAATGATAAACAGTTGCTGAGCTTCCACCTAGCCGGGATAGCACCGATCTCCATCACACTGAAGGACAGACGTGGCTGGGGCAAAAGATCAGGCACCTACACAACTGTTGAAGGGTACAACGAGTATGCTGCAACTTACAACGTGCCAGTGAGCCCTGCAATTTGGAATAACAACTGGAACAATAGAACGCTGCCCAAAATTGATGTGTTTACTTGGACATTAATTCATCAAAGACTGTTAACTGGAGAGAAACTAGAGAAAAGGGGGATAGCAGGCCCATTCCGCTGCCCTCTCTGTGCTGCAAATTCAGAATCTATTCCTCACCTTTTTTTTAAATGCTCATATACCATTTCAATCTGGAAGGAAGTAATGTAGAATGAAGGAGAAGGGTTTCAATGGAATGGAAGTAATCAGGATTTCTTCATCAATTGGGGAAAAATGTACAAGGGCGAGTTGGCTAAGAAGAATGGTGTGAGAGCCTGCTGGTGCATCTGAATAGAAAGAAATCAAAGAATTTTTCAAGATAGGAATCAACCAGTGTGGAAGTTAAATGTCAAAATCAACGCTCTTCTTGGTGAGGTGGTAAGTAGCACCACGATTCCGAATAACAAAGCCGAGTTGACAGATAAAGAAAAAAAATGGATGCAAAGTCTCAATATTCAGGAAAATACTAGTATAGCTGTCAACAAATTGGAGGAATGGGAAATCTGAATGGATAAATCTCAGTTCGAAAATTGGTTAAGAGAACGGAATATTTTCAAATTGTTTTTTGATGGAGCTTCAAAAGGGAATCCTGGGCAAGCAGGAGGTGGTGGAGTTGTCATAAATCCAAGAGGGAAAGTTGAAATTGAGTAATCTTGGAGCATCGGACATGACTCTAATAATATTGCAGAAGCTTATGGGCTCTGGCAAGGCCTCAAGCACGTACAGAAAGTAGGAGCGGATTAAGTTGTGGTTATCGGAGACTCTAGGCTAATTATTCAAGCAATGAGTGGGGGAAGAAGAGGAAAAATAGAGTAGATGGACAGACTGTTAAAAAGAATAAGATATATGGCTAAAAGGTTCAGGAAGATTGATTTCTTTCATGTTCTTAGGGAACTTAATATGAGGGCGGACAAAGCAGCTAATAAATTCATAGATCTCTAGGGTGCTATGAACTCAAGGTTAATTCGAAGATAAGCATGGAAATACCTCCATAATTTGCCTTATGTCTAAGGATGGAGACTTTTAGTGGATCTCTGTATTCTAGATCAACATCTTTTAGCTGAATCATTCATAATAATATAACCATTTTTGTTATAAAAAAAAATACAATTGCTTTACAATAAACAGATACAAGTTCACTCATCAGTTATTGAGATTTCTGCAACCACCTGTAGGTTGTCTCTAAAATAAAACATACTAATGACTATATGTATCTAACCAAAACAACGAGCATTGATACACTATCTACATTCAAATTTCAAATTCTGTATAGCCAACGTCTGAAGAAGCATGGCTTAGGTATGGTTAACATGCTCTTCTTAAATGAGCATATAAACCATGTCTTAGACTATGTATAAATATGTATACATATTAAATAAATTATTTTTCTGAAAAATAGACTTGAGGCATAGAGGATGCTCCCTAAACTCCTTTTGGAACACTTCAGGAGCTTCCCATGTGTCATATATGCTCAAGGGAAATGTAAGAGATTGTACACTCTTCATACAAACGCATGCTATTGAGAATGAGATTGATCTGCAGGCATTTGTTATATGTTGATTGAAATTTTAAACTTTAAACCAAGCCATGCAAGCTCACTTCCATTTATGCAAGAACATATGATACACTGTATACAACAAGATTGGTTGTGTTTGGATTTACTCACCTTCCAGTGGACTGGTATCTAGGTGCAGTATGCCCTTCTCACTGGGAAATGGAATTGACATGCCTCTAACTTTTAATAAAAACCGTTGTACATATTGAATGTTAGTTTCAATTGAGAATGGATGTGCCTCTCTTCTCTCTGAAATGTTAAAACATGATGCTCAAGTAAGTGCAATGCTTAAGTTGGGGTTTTTGTGATTGTAGGGTTTAGGAGTCCTTCTCCTGTGGTGCCCTCCTTTCCCTTTCCCCTGTCTGCCCCTAACAAAACTAGAGTCATGCGTTGTATTTTCCAGTTTGTGATTCAAGGTGAAATCATTTCTAGTGGATTGAAATGATGCCTAACCCTAGCGATTTATTTCCTTTCATTAGAAACAATTCCAATGTAAACCCTGATGATTCCTTCAACCAGATCCACCCCCACTGATACAGGAAATGGATTCCCTGGTTGGAAACTGATCTGATTCAAAAACCATAAACAAATGGAGATGTTGATCCAGTTTGAAGATTCTGCATTTCTTTGTATATTTGTGTGTGGGTGTGGAACTTACAGTAGGCGAACTTGCCCTTTCCCCTACCTTCCCCTAACAAAACCAGAGTTCATGCGTTGTCTTTTCCAGTTTATGATTCAAGGTGAAATCATTTCTGGTGGATGGAAATGATGCCTGACCCTAGTGAGTTGTGCATTTTGATTTTGATATTTTTTTATGATTTTGTGTTTTTTTTTTATGATTTTGTTTTATTTTTTATTTTTTTTATTTTAATGTTATTTTTAGTATTTGTGTTTTTATTATGCTTTTTACATGTGTGTTTTAGAAGGCCAAATATTTTTTATTTTTCATTACTAGAATTTAGGGAAACCACCCTTGATATCCACCCTTGAGGAAAACTAAATATACCAAGATGCCCTATTTGACAAGGTTAACAAACCCACACTTTTGGGATCGGCATTAAAGAGTTGAATTTATTGCAATGGATCTACCCATAAATAAACCAAGATATGAGTCCATATTTCTCAAGGAACAATTAAATTTGTATTGATCTTTCTGAGTCTACAAACCCGCAGAAATATCAACAATAAGGGTTGAGTAACGAAGAACAAATTTTAAAAATTGTTGTTTTCCTACCATGAATCAACAATGTCCTCCATTCCAATGGGAACCCCCAATTGGTACCAGGCACCACATATTTCCTACTTAAACTAGTTCTTAGCCAGTCTTTATATTATTTCACAAGACAACCATGCTTTTGTACCTCCCATGTTATACCATCCAAGTTAAGTTCCAAAACCCAAACCACATTGGGCTCAACACCCAATCCAGCTCCTAATCATGTGTCGTGTGAGATGACAGCCAAGTATAATGTGCACAATGCATCTCAACCTCGTCTCTCTCTCTAATGTGGGTCCTTAGTTGTTTGATGGTATATGGTATACACTTATTTGACATACATTTTTAAACCACCTGCTCGAGGCCAAGGGGATCAATTTAGAGCCACCATGTTGCTCAATGACCCCATTGAGTTAAGTTCTAGAAAAAGTTGTTGTATGAGATCATGTTTGGTAATCATTTCCCAAGATTTTAAGGAACCAAGTTTCAAACGAACCACTCACCCAGAACCAAACTAGCTCTTCATTCACTCATAAAGGAAGCATGCCCATTCGTAACAAAAAAATTACAACTAAATGTAAGATTAAATTCACATAAAGATCAATCTGAGCCTTGGATTGGATTTTATGATGAGCTTTAACTTGCATAAAAGAGTCATTCAAGGACACGTGGAGAATTGGTGTCAAGACCTACATCTAAAAATGAGCAACATAATTGAGCTATGAAACCATTTAGAGTGAGTTTGATTTGTGTTGAGCATTTAGAGTTTTCCCACCATATTATTCAACCATCCTCACCATGAATCTAGGGCTCTAAGTTCCAAACTTTCTTTAATCGGTGAGGATTGATCCTCACAACTAAGATACAGAAATTTATCTTAAATAAAAATAAAGAGAGGTTGGGGGATTCATCCTCGATAGTCATAGTGGATAATGGTGAGAGATGATAAGAAACTAGATAATAATATGGAAGGTTGTAGACTGCAGAGTGTGCATTATTATGAGAAAGGATCACTACTCTTTATCAACATAAATCCTATCCAATATTTTCTTAAAATCTATAAATTCTTCACTAATTGACTAATTGAATCAGCCTCCATAATAAATACGATTACCTCTAATTGGGATAGAATATTGGTAATATTTCTAATTCATAAATATAGTACTAGGTATCTCACTAAACAATCCATGAAAATGGATCTTTGAATAATTTTACTATGGTTTAATATATAATCTGGTAAATGCACTTCTATCTAACGAGTCGATCTAATTACTTTCCCTCTCAAATAGCCCAGTGTTAGAAAACAATGGGATCTTATCATGTAATCATAGGAATGGATTGGTTGGAGGTGCATTTGTTTGTGCTAGATTACATAAGAAAGTTACTTCATTTCTTAGATGATGAAGGGAAGGAAAAGGTCTTGAGAGGGACAAACATGGTTGTATCCTTGCAATTTATATCATTATTGTAGTTGAAAATAAGTCCCAAGAAGGGCTACTAAATGCATATTGCGGTGGCATAGTTTTGACTCAGTATCCCATCTTGTAAGAAATTCCAGATGTTTTTCTTGAAGAGTTGCATGGGATTGCTCCCAATTGTGATTTGGTGTTATTTGTTGAACCAAAGACCATATAAGTTCCCTTATTCAATGCCCATGCTTGAATTTCATTAGTTGTAGATGCATATGAAGAATGTTTTGGATTTAGAGTTGATCCAACCTAGCATGTCACCTTGGGGAACACCAATTATCTTTGTGAGGAAGAAGGATGGATCCCAAATGTTGTGTATAGATTACATAGAGTTGAATATTAAGGCCACCATATATAACAAATATCCCTTTCCTTATATCTATGGATTTTTTATTATATTAAAGGGGCCATAATTTTTTTTAATATTGATCTATGATTGGGGTATGATCATCTATAAATAAAGG
>LPNX010326406.1:27038-37754 GCA_001517045.1 Pseudotsuga menziesii
TTGGCTCGCTATTTCCTTTCTACATTTCACCTTCCTCGTTTACTTTTGGTATTCTTCCCTTCCTATTCTCATAGAACTCCACACACATAGGGAAATATAACTAAGTTATATGGTAATTAGAAAAACCTTTAAATCATGAAGAGAACAAGATAAGGGTATCCCCACAAATCCAAGGTCCATTAGAAACAATGTCGATACAATGCAATTAGGCTTTAGATGCTATGGTTGTGCCACGCATATGGCTTCAATACATCTTTAATTCAAGTCCTTTTCATGGAATTTGGAAACATCCCACCAACTATGTGCTCATGTAATGTATATGTTATGTATGATACCCATACATCTTCATACTCAATTATATATGGCCAGGGTTTCACTTGATTACAAGTTGTCTACAAGTAGAATAAGGAATGAGGTAATACAACAGTATGTGTGGTTTATGAAGGCTCCATGGTTGATGTGGCTCAATTTTGTTTTGGCTTTAGTTAGGCTGGGCTACCCACAACAAAATAAGCATATTTAGTGAAAACACTATTAGTTTATAAACAAAGTAGCAGTGCATGGAAGTCAAATCAAAAGGAGCCATTTAACAGTCCAGAAGACCACATAGAAGCCTCTTTGTCCTTAAAAGACCAAAAGGAGCCATTTAATAGTCCAAGGAGACAATCATGCCCAATTTTGGACCAACAAAGAACATTGGTTATAAAGACCACAACCAGAAGTTAACATTGCTTACCCTTCCACTACAACCACTACAGTGAGTACTTAAATTTAAGCCATGTCAAACTTCACCTATGCAACTTGTGAATCCTCAACTTGTGTGTCCATTACTTCTCAATGCATAATAGGGACAACTAGCTTTTAGTGCAGATAAAGATATCTGCTCAAACAGTTTATGACAAGAAAATTGCAAATTTACTCCGCAATACAATGCCATTCTTTCTGGCGTATCTAAAGGGAGATGTTAATTTGGACCATTTAATAAAGGAAATTGAGCAAGGAATATGGACAAGGATGCTACAATGATCTATCACAAGATAGGTGATATAATTTGCTTATATTCCGCTAAAAGGAATATTTTAATGGAACAAGCTACCTATGTTCACAAAAAAGAGAAATATGGCTTAACTGTTGCTTTAAAAACAGGAAGGAATGCTGTGACTGAAAGCATGCAGCATAAAATAATGAGTTTTTTGCAGCAGCAGATAAATGCTACAAATTTATCAAATGGAGAATTCGGTTTAAATACATAATTCTGAAAATGGTGTTTGACAACTTCATGTATATGGAGACTCTCTTTTGAAAGGCGAGGAGGAGGGCGGTTGGGAACCAGGTGCATGAAAGATTTGATTTTAGGAGGGAGCACAGAGTAGGAGGGTGGTTGGGAACCTCCATCAATGGTGGCCATGACGTCTGCAGAAGAGGTGAACCTGAGAACCCTAACGTGCGAGCTGAAACCCTAGCAAAGAGACTAAATTTTTTTGGTTATCCCCTATGTAAATATTTGCATAAGTTCAATGAATGGTCACAAAAATAACATGACTATTTAAAATAACTTCCATAGTTTCAAAAAATAATAATTAATTAGTTTTATAAAAAAAAATTCAAAACAACACAACAATTTTCTATAAAAATGGTAAATTAAATCACTCATAACTCATTCTAAGGACACCTATAAATTAAAAAAAAAATCCTTAAACTTAATTTCCCCCAATTTGACAAATATCTTTTGAAAACTTGAAATTTTAGTGGCTATATGGCCAATGACATTGAAATCATCATTTTTGCTCATTTGCCGGGAAGAGAAATTGCTTGATCAGGTAGGGAATTTCAGTCATGGGTTGGAAAACTTCACTTCATATTGCTCGATCAGGTCGGGAATTTCAGTCATGGGATGGAAAAATTCACCTCATAGCGGTGCGTGGGTATCGACCTACATCTCCTCAGGCTTGATTTTACTGATTTTTCATAAAAGGACTTTCACAGATTAGGTTGTGTTGCATTCTGGTCAGGACGAACGTTTTAGGTATTTTCTCAATCTTCTGCAACAATATTTTGTTCGGCTTATTTTCCCTGTATACTCCATCCCTGTAAACTTCACACAGGGTCGATTTCACTGATATTTCATAAAGGGACTTTCACAGATTAGGTTGTGTTGCATTCTGGTCAGGACAAACGTTTTAGGTATTTTAGGTATTAAAATCAATCAAAGCATATGTCTTGTTCTTAAGAAATAAAACCCGTAATGTTTTTTAAAAATCATCAACAAGACTGAAAAAATACCTTGCACTTCATATGAATGTTCTTGTAGGATCACCAATTTTTTAATGTACAAGCTCTAATACGTTGTTGATTCCATGTCATAACTGATTAGTGTTGCATTTATACTGAGCATGTTGTACTTCTCCATTTTTGTCTTTTCAATATCAGGTAAGCAATCAACCATGTCAAAAATATACCTCAAAGCAAAAGATGTGGAAAACACAATTTTCGTATTGTTGATGGCAAAGTATATTGAAATCACCAACTCTGCTATGAACCATTTTCTTCATTCACAACTTTATTGTTTCCCATCACATCAATAAAGTAATTTACAACTCTACTATTGTAATCATGCCAACAAATTTGAAATCTCTCACTATTCCAGAACTCCACAAAAAATTGAGTTCTATTGACACATAATGAGTTCCCAATCTCATACACCAAATTCCATCAAACAATTTCTGTTTTGAAAAATTGTTCTATGCCCATGCAAGGAAATAATCCTTGTTATGAAAACACAAATTTCTATTCTAAATAAATATTTAGCAAAAATAAGTGCAAACTTCCTATATACACAATTTGTCTCTACATTGCCTTGAATTTCTACATTTAGATCCTAGGATTTCTTCTAACTGTGCTTTCCTTCTAATTTGTCTCCTTTTAGGCATTACTTCAGTCTCATGGATTGGAAAATGATCACATATGTTTCTGTTTCTACTTCAAATGCAATCTCAGACTCCTATGACTCCTCTTATATTGGCCATGACTTCAATCTGGCATATTCTTGTGACTCATGTTACACTAGAAGTGATTTCCATTTCATACTCCTGCAACTCTTGTTATACTAGTTGAGTCTTATATCTTAGACTCCTACAACTTTGGTTACAGTTATTTTGGTTTGCGTGAAGACTACATTTACCTATGTGAGGGATCAATTCTTCCTATCTCCATGATTATTAAACATGCTTTACACTTGTGTGTATGTGTTTATATTGACCTAGGATCATTTTCAACTTTCCCACTCATGCCCTGGTACACTTGTTTTTCATTGGGAATGTCCATAAGATTTGTGAGATTGCATAGTTAATAGGGATAGCCTCCACGTCTATTCACTTAGGGTGTCCCCTGGGTAGAATTCCATTACTTACCACCCTAGTGAACACTTCTAGGTTTTCCTGGGCCAAAAAACATCAGTTGTAGTCACTAAACATGTTCACCTATGTATTTGGGTAAAGGAAGATGGGACAAGGAATCTTGTCTCTGTACTTGCAAAATTTCAAGTTTGTGAGTTCCATGCTTGGTGTATGTTCAACATTCTGGGTAAATGAGTCTCGCATTTGAGGGTAAATCCTTCTCAACTCCTTGTCCTGTAAAAGCAGGCCAAATACCACTCACTTAATACCATGTACTTGAGAACCAAAGACCAAATACTGAATAAAAATCACTATTTTTAAAACCAGACATCATCCACCCCAGTGGGATAGAGCCACAATGGCCAATTGCAAAAGGGTCTGGAGCAATCACAAAAAACCCAGGCTGAGCAATCAGAGTAAGCGTTTCCCGTTGCTTATTTATCTTGCATATGATTTCAACTTAAAGTAGATCTTGGATATCATGCTTGCATGCTTTTGTGTGTGTGTATAAATGGATATATTTGTTTTTCTGAAAAATATTGTTTATATTACTCAGAAATCAATATGTACAAACAAAGGATAATATGAACAAAAAAGGGATATCATAGTATGTATGAGTGGGGAAGAATATGCAATCACCCACAGCTCTAGTTTATCATCAATGAAAAACTCAGCTGATGGTGTGTGATACGGTCCATGCAAATCAATGGTAGAACTAGAAAGGTGTCTTCCATGTTGCAGTGAAGTCTCAACATATTTAAGGACTGTTTGCTTTGGTCTCATTTCAGGCTCAATAGGAGAAACGATTCCTTGTTATGTAATATTATCCTATTTGACAAAGCATTTTGGAACCAAATACTACTTGGGAAAACTGCTTACGAGTAGCCAACAGTGCATTGGAGGAAGTGGTATCAAGTTAAGATTGAATATTCTTTTGCACGGTTTCAAGTATCTCTTCCTTCTTCCTTAATTATATCATAAATCCTTGACAGAGAAAATCTGTTTTTATATCAGTCTCCTTAATATGTATAGTCTAATGAGCCTCAATGACTCTGAGCCATTATAGAGTAACACCATCGACTACCAAAATCATGATCCAGGTTCCAAACTAGACAAAAATCATCAGTCATATGGAGAAGGCACATGGCATAGCACTGGAGCACATCTGACACCAACTCCATCAAATTAAGTCATCCTGATCTATCAGTTGAACGATGCTATAAGTGTATCTGATGCAAACATCCATCACTCTCCATTGTGGAACTACTGTTTGTGATAAAAATCACAAGTGCAAGAATCATTTGGTCACCCCTACAAAATATTGGGTAACAAAGCCAACCTAGTGAATAAGGATTAATTGTGTGGGCCCATAACTCCTCTTGGGGAAAGGAGTACTCTTATTTCTGTTTCACATAAAGTGATCATTTTCTTTATTTTGTTCTTTATTCACATAATTAGCCTATGGGAACCTTTACATATTGTGCTCTCTTTTATTCTTTGTTGTTATGGTTGTGATCTTCTCTCTCTAGGATACTCATGGTTCAGCACTAACACACTTGTTATGGGTTTTATGTTGCGTTTCCTTAGTACTGTTTCCTCTTTTGTTTATTACAGTATTTAGGGTTCAGTCCTTCTCTCTTTTAAATATCAACATATAGTTCAATGTTTGTATGTTTTTTTGGCTCATCCATTAATCATACTCTATAGATACACATGAGCTAAACATATCAGAAAATTGTCTCAAGGTTTCCTTCAAGTGGGATCTTATCCTAGCTTTTCAACCTCAATCCTATCAATTGCACAAGAGGATTTGTGGTTACCAGAATGAAGAATAGGGAATGCCATATAGTAGATGTTTAAACTTTAAGGTCCATTTTCTGTTTTAAACTACTCATATCTAATATCCAAGATTCCCTGTTACAAATATTGTACAGGTAACTTGGCTTCGAGTCATTCTGACCTTGTGGTATCAGTAATTCCTACATCTTACTATTGTTTGCCTTCTCTGTATTTTTGGTTACCCCTGGTACCTGCTCTTTTTGTGTTAAAAAATCTCTTGGTTCGCATATAGATTTTAGCCTCAAGCATACTATTGAAGACAATCTTTTTCTCCATAAAAGGGTAGGCAATGTAATTACAGTGGAGAAATATATATAGTTGTGAAGTGTAGGTAAGATCACAGAATCTGTGCCTAATAATTCTATCACATGGTTGTTTCCTTCAATGAGTGTATAGGGCTGTGTTGGAACACTAATTGAATAACATTTGTTGATTTCCCTTGGCTTCGCTTGTGACAGTTACGTAGGGATCAAGAATTTGGTTTTTGGTGGAAAGTATTGGGGAACGTGGAAGGAAGGCTCAAATTCTGTTGAATCAGGCCAAATACCACTCACTTAATACCATGTACTTGAGAACCAAATACCAAATACTGAATAAAAATCACTCTTTTTAAAACCAGACATCGTCCACCCCAGTGGGAGAGAACCACAATGGCCAATTGCAAAAGGGTCTGGAGAAATCACAAAAACCCCAGGTTGACCACTAATTTTCAACCAAATGTTTGGTCTCCTCTATCAATTGAACACAAAAAGGAAGCTGTGGTATAAAATTATGGCCATTAATTCCTCCCAAGCTCAAGTTGCAGACTAGATAAAGCCACATTCATTGATCGCCACCATTGTACCCTCCTTTAATTCTCACATCAGTGAGTTGAAGAAGGAAACAAAGGAGGGATGTTTCTAGGTTTGCAGACTCAGTCCTGGGTTAGCAGTCTGCGCAGAGAAAGTATTTTATGAAGCCTACAGTTATTGCACTCAATATGCAATTGGCAGTAGTCATAAGATTTGTGAGATTGCATAGTTAATAGGGATAGCCTCCACGTCTGTTCACTTAGGGCGTACCCTGGGTAGAATTCCATTACTTACCACCCTAGTGAACACTTCTGGGTTTTCCTGGGCCAAAAAGCATCATTTGTAGTCACTAAACATGTTCACCTATGTCTTTGGGTAAAGGAAGATGGGACAAGGAATCTTGTCTCTGCACCTGCAAAATTTCAAGTTTGCGAGTTCCATGATTGGTGTATGTTCAACATTCTAGGTACATGAGTCTCACCACTTCAAGCTAGAACAAGGGTACCTAATAAGTGCAGAGAACCTTGATTCTCACCAGCTTCTAAAAAAATACTTTGGCCTGGTGCAACTTACACTAGTACATGTGATCAATTTTTCCACGTTAGTTTTCCACGTTAGTTTTACTTTCGTGGAAAAATCAAGGGTAAATTATGCATTTTTACAATTTTTTTTAAGAAGCCCGACTTTCGTCGCTGTATCCACGCCAGACCGTCGCTATAGCGACGTCACCATTTTTTGTTGACTTATAAAACGGTCAAGGCGTCGATATAGCGACGGCCAGTTTAAGCGCGCGGGTTATGTTATATTTTTTGTGAATTTTGTTCAGCGCACGCGATAATCAGCTGAATAATGTGTGGTTTCAAGCCGAAGAGATTTTTCCAGTGAATAGAACTCCAGAGGTCCGGGAACAGGTGTTTTGGATTCCCGTTTCACAGTCCTATAATGAGCTTGCACAAAAAATAGAGGTATTTACTTTGGGGGCCATGGACTGCAAGGGCCATGGACAGAATATTTCTCATTTGAAGCTTTTGAATGGCGAGTACTATGCCATATTGCCTTCCACAAAGCTAACAATTTTGCAGTTTCTTTGTGATGATATAATGGAGGGTTGTTGTTTCACAAAGTGTCGTAAGAGCTTTCATGTCCCATGTGCCCTTTCTACTCCATAATGCAGATGGGATGTTGTAAGAATTTGAAACCTTGTCTCCTAAGTCTTCTGAAGAACATTATTCAGGTTTACAGACAGAAAAACTAAGAGGGGATTGTGCCATTTTGTTTCCCATGTTTTCTGCAAGATAATTTTGTAATGCTCTGTCCTGCTCATTCATCACGCAAGTTTCCAAATGAAAGGATATCACGTACAAGTTCAAGGCACAAAAGTTCCCTATCAAGAAAGGGGCAGCAATTTTCTAATAAGGGAACGCTGCTTAGGTCATATTGTAAATCTGCTTTTAACTTGTGGGAGTATTTACTTTTTAAATCTCAATACTTTATTAGATTTCACTTATCTGTCTTTTTTACCCATTCAAAATTTTCAGAGGAGACAAAAGTCCAGGTAGACAGCAAGCTGATAAAGGTTCCCAGGCAAGTCAGGCTTGGACATGGCCGCTGGAACAATATTGCAAATGGGTTCTGTGTGGTTCTGCATTGGATTCTACTCAGAAGGTATTGCATGTGTTTTCCCTTTATGTGTGTGTTTTAACTTCAAATCGACTTGCCCATTGAAACTATTTGCTATATGTTCTCAGCAATTCTCATTTTTAATGCAGGAGCAACTTCATAATTTTGCAAGACTCACTAGTGCAACGATATCAAAAACATGGAGTCCTGATGTGACCCATGTGGTTGCATCTACCGATGCAGATGGTGCTTGTAGAAGAACACTGAACTTTTTGATGTCAATCTTGGAAGGAAAGTGGGTTCTTAAGATAGATTGTAAGTTTATCTGATAGTCATGGATGATTCCTTCAAATGTCCTTATATATACTTTCTTTTCTTAAATGCTTCTCGTGTATATTAGTTCTAAGAGTTCCTTCACTTTACAAAAATTCATCTTCAGCTAATGGTGATACTCATTTACAGAAAAATATGTTTTCAGGGATTGCTGCATGTATGGAAGCAGGGCATCCAGTAAATGAAGAGCCATTTGAAATAACTCATGATATCCATGGCACCTTTGAGGGACCAAAGCGTGGCCGAGCTCGAGTTGAGAAAAAGGTGTGGAAATATACCAAGGAAAAGCATTTTAGAGTTTCTAGTTGGTAAAATTGCTAATGTTTTGACAAATTGATCTCTTGCCAAACTGTTGATGGTAGTTCAAATTTATGTACAAAACTACTGTATAATATTCTTATATTCTCCACAATGTTAGAATTTTTCTATTACATTCTAATTTTTGCTATAATATTCACCTTCGAACAATATTTTCCCATTTCTTAGAGTAGGAAGACTCCCCAGCCTTTCTAATATTTCGCTATTACAGGCACCAAAGCTGTTTGAAGGGCTACGCTTTTATTTCAGTGGTGACTTTGTTGCCTCTTCAAAAGGATACTTGCAAGATTTGGCTTCAGCTGCAGGAGGATTAGTCCTACACCGAAATCCTATAATGGGCGAGCCAGAGTGCCAGAGTACTATTGTGCTTTACAATGTAGAACTTCCCGAAACCAGTAAAATCAGTGGTAAAGACAAGATAGTTCAGAACAGGTTAAATGAAGCTAGGTCTCTTGCAGATACTACAGGAGCGCAATATGCAGCTCATACTTGGTTAGTGAGAGATGTTGATAACTTGATACCATCCATATATGATAGAACCAAGAATAAGCACTATCCATGAGCACATCGTCAACCAAGGCATCAAAATCATGAAAAAACATATGCTAATCTAGCATCAATACCCTGAGCCATCCAAATCTCCAACATGTAACCGTTTCCTGAATATCATTGCTGGGAATTTTGTGCAACAGGTAACATGGGATGAGCCAGAGTTGTTACAAAGTGTCAAAAAAGTAAGCCCTTGGATGGTAGAGGTTGTTTCCAACATGCCTGCCATCCAAATGACACCCTTTATTCTTCCAAAGAAGAAGCTCCGAGTTACTCAGCCGCCGGAGTTTCATCTTGAGGGCCAAAGGGGGATCACGGGACTCCAAATGGATACTCTCACCAATAATGTGCTAGGGCAGATAAACCCTTGGCACAGTGTTTCAGAAAATGTACCTGCAGGCATGATACTATTTATGGGATGAGTTTCTCAGATATACATCAGAACAACATCCAATCTAGATTGTTCTTAGATAATGTGAAGCACCAAGAACCAGTCGCTATGTCCACACGTGTATCCACATAACTCAATATAGGAAGCGTTTCTCAAATCGAAAGGTCTGAGGTGCACAACAGTCTATCTTGTTTGCTGACCATGGGAAATTCATCACAGAGTGAGCATAAAATCAGTAGGTGCATCACTAGCTCTACGTCTAAGAGCACACCTTTTCTGTTGTTTGGGAAGCCTATACATACAGACCAATCTCCAAGATCTCAACAGCAGCAGCAGTCTGGAGTTAGCTCTGCAGATGGGCTTGGTTTTTAGTCCTTCAATGACACTGGTTCACCTGGGCTTACAAACAACAGCTCAACTGATGTAAATCAAGAAGCTGAGGATAGGGTTCAGAAGATGATAAAAGAAAAGGCAGGTGGATCAAAAATCTCTGATAATTCTAGCATTACGCACCAAAATGGGAATAGCTTGGATGCTGCTGGAACCAATGGTGTCAAAAGTCTTCAGAGGTTTAAACATGAAACTGGTATACTCAGTTTGAAGAAAAATACACATGAAAAGACATAAGAGGATCCAGTTCTCCCCTGCAAAGTCTTTAGTGAGGCTAAAGAAGTAGGTCGAACCCTCGATCTAACAATGTTCAGTAGTTATGAATAGCTCTATCACAGGTTACGCAAAATGTTTGGTATTGAAGATTTGGAGCTGTCAAACCGTATTCTCTATAAGGATATTGGCAATATTCTGAGGCATGTTGGAGAGGAACCTTACGGGTATTTTTATCTCTCTTCAAAATTTACATCTGATCCATTTACTAAATTAGGACTTGGACTAAGGGTAATCTTATGGTATTCTAATTTACAAAATGTTTGTATGTATATCATGTCAATGTTGTTTTTTTCTAAGCAAATGAGAAGCACGAGCAACTACAATGCAAGAGAAATGTTGTGTAGTTAGAAGAATACTTTCCTAGTGGGTTCTCCTCTTCTTGCAATTAGGAATAATTCCTTATGTGGATTTTCAGGCAACTAAGCAAATCCTTTATTGTCTTTCTATTGAATGTAGAAACTTCATGAAGACAGTGAGGAGGCTCACAATCTTATCTGAATCTGGCAGTGACAACATGTCAAGGTAACTGTCAGTAATAGGTATGCTTAAATATTCATGCATGATTCTTCCATTGCAAGGTTGGATCCAGTTCAAGATCATTGAAACAAATTTAACTTAGGGTGATAATGATATTGACACAAATTTAATGTTTTGTTAACCAGGTAGGTAATCTCCTTCAGCTGTTGAAGGCAACATAATGATCAGAAGTCTTGTGTTATTGATCAAACTGGGCAAAATAGACCCTAAGACAAAGAGCTAAACTTCGTTAACTCTCTCAAGTTCTTCGGTTAAAACTTAAAACGCTCTGGATTCT
>LPNX010326447.1:8210-86882 GCA_001517045.1 Pseudotsuga menziesii
CTTATGTGGTGGACACAGTATAAATACAGTTTTCAAAGAGATATCTTTCTTTCCCACAATCGCAAAAGATGCAATGAAAGAAAGCCAAATATAGTCTCAAACCAAAAGGGCTAGGCACCAAACTCAGTAAGTATGATGGGCTGAGGGATTGTCTGCTAGCATTTATGATGCAATGAACGAGGAGGATCTACACTCTGTCTAATGATGCTCAATCAAGCTCTAGCAATCAAGGATCGAACATTAGAGTAGGTAACCTCATTATTGCATCCTCATATAGTATTCATGGGAGCAGAGCTTCCCCTAGATAATTATGGAAATTAGTATTTCTAACAAAGCCAGATGGAATTTAGAAACAAAAATGAATAATCTAGAAATTACTAATTCTGGATGACAGTTAATTTTGGAGATCACTGTTTCGAGGATTACCTCCTTCCTAAAAGGGGAGATTACTCTAGTTAGGAGTGCCCTTGTCCTTAAAATCAGGGTTCCAATTTAGGAGCACCCTTGTCCTTTAAAAGGGCGGATGACACTAGTAAGCACATCCCTGTTCTTAAAAAGAGGAAAAAACAGGAAAAAATGTGCATGAACACGAAATCCTCCGCCTCTCCCCACTCGACCCCACCCCAAGCCTAACTTGTGCTGAGTATGATGCACAAAAACTTATGTCCCAACAATATAAAGTCATGTTAGGTCCCCAAGTGCAAAAAATACCCATGAAAAGCGAGAAAAGAGGGAAAACTCAATGGAAGCCCCAACTTCTACATTACTGCAATCTTCATTCTCTGCAACAATACTTTTACCTTGTTATTCAATATCAAATTTGTCACCAAATTCTATAGCACCTACAAGGTTGTGTCCCTTTTCTTCAGAATCATTTTTAATTTCATAAAATTATGTTTTATCACAAACATAAACATTGATGCTATCCTTTTCAAAATGCAACAACAATTTGATTGATATCTCCATCTGGTGTGCCTATATTTTCCCAGTCATCAAGTTCATTAAACAAGTTCAATTACTAAATGGCCTTGCCCTTAGAAGAGCCCTCTAGGTACGAACCCAACCTTATACTTATCAACACTGCCATCAACTGCATGCTTCATCTTGTCCAGATACCTGGAATCAATCACCCTAGCACTAATTAAAGACACTATTGTCTTCGGTATTTTAGTTCATTGACGATTCTCAGGTTTTAGTATGATCTTTCACTAATTAGAACACAAGCAATCAGCTCTATCATGGAATTTCTTCATGATTAGTCTACTTCAAGAGATCAATCAAGAAATAATCCTAAACAAGTCCTATAACAATCAAAGGACATTAAAAAAAATTGGATCCAGTATCAGGACCAGATTTAGAAAAACTTGATTACATGGCTCATACACAAAAGAATCTCCAAATGCCAAATAGTGAATCTTCTCCATCCAACAGTAGAAAAAAAGCCTTCATGACTAGTTACAAGTTTCAACCATTTTCAGATAAATGTTGACATTTTTCTGTCCTTGTCATTTTTTCTTCCATTCCTTTAATGACTCAGGTGAGATAGATACGTGACTATTATTAAGTTATGGAAAGTGCAATGTCGATTGGGGGAGCTTACAACAGTGGGGTTGATCATCTTCTATGATTTTTTAAAAAGTGGTTGTGTTGACAAACATTCTGCACAAAGAGTTGTTTAGACTCTAGAGTCTAGACATGGAAGTCTTTTAGGATCTTTACAGAAGGTATTTTGTTTCTAAACTGATATTTATATTAATGAAGTTTTTACAAATATTGAAGATGTAAAATGAGAAAAAGGTGAATGAAATTAGTTTAAAACGTCCTCCCTCAGTCAAATGCTTAAAATGCTTACAATATTAATTGCATCTCGACTGAAATCTGATCCTTGTCATGTCTACATTCTCAAATTGGAACCATAGCAACCACATATCATGTTTATGTGCTTTCTTTCAAGAAATATGCAATGTCCTGCCTCTAGAATAATCATATACAAAGATAATGCAAATAAAAAATCAGATTTATTTCCATTCTACGCTGATTGTACCGATGTGAATCAAATATTTCCCAGGTTAATGCAGGAACTGTTGAGTTCAGATTCCCAGGGACCAGAAATTTAACTTACGATAGTGAAGAAATGATTGAACTGCTTCCAACAAGGAAGGGCATACTTCTCTTCGTCTAGTAATTGCACCTGACACACCTTAAAAGATGTTAACTAACTAGTAATGAGTGTTAGAAAGAGAAGGTTTTGAAATTGTTTCCATTTAAAATATGTACAGAAAGTGAAGTTTTCAAATTATCGGCATGTAAAATATGTGCAGAAAGTGAATATTTTCAAATTGTCAACACTTAAAATATCTGCAGAAATCATTATTGCATCAGATCAGTCCTATTGTTTTTAAAAAAAATTCAAAGAGTTTCATCTCTAAAAGAATTCATCTCAAAGTTCAAACATTGCCATCATTATTGTCATCTCACCTCAATCTCTGCCTTCTCAAGATTGCTCTTGATATTGTTTTTCTCTTGCCTCAGGGACTGAACCTCTGCATTCAATAATTGAGCTTTCTTCTCGGATGCCTCTAGCCTGGCATAGACAAAAATGAAAAAGTATGATAAGATGAAGGTCCCCTGGAGATTGATGCAACCTGCTACAT
Organism: Pseudotsuga menziesii; assembly: GCA_001517045.1. Taxonomy (NCBI): domain Eukaryota; kingdom Viridiplantae; phylum Streptophyta; class Pinopsida; order Pinales; family Pinaceae; genus Pseudotsuga; species Pseudotsuga menziesii. The sequence continues at coordinate 10,865 of LPNX010326447.1, forward strand.
GTGCCAGAGGCACTAGGGTGTTACCTAGTATGAGTTTGGTAGTGATAAGACCATAAAATATTAGGTCAGGAAGAATGATCAATAGCACCTAAATAACAATCCCATTTCTTCTAATGTAAATAGTAAAAGTTGTTAATCACTTTTTTCTGACAGGAATTGAAAGCCAAATCTTTATTTTTGGCCAGGTCGGAAAATCGTATCTCACTTATAAATAAAAGAATATGCCTGATGCAATCAGACTTTACCCACCTTCTATGCAACTCTGATCCCATTGCCTTGATGACAACTTCAAGATTCGAATACATTCTGGCTATTGCTTCTTCCTTTTCTTGCTCTGTGGCCTTGCATAATCCTTTGGCAACAGCTGATGATACAAGGGAATTAACAAATAGTTGGTCCCTCCAGTAGTCTTCATTAGCATCTTGCTTAGAAGTTTGGCATTCATTTAATTGTTCCTCATTTCTCTTCAAGCAGGTTATGACAAGTCAAAGCAGGAAGACTTGTTGGGGAAGCTAAGAGCTAGCTTTAAGCTTCTGGAGTCTGTACTTGGAACTCTGACAAAGTTTAGAGGAATTGTGAGCAAAGAAAACACAGGGAACCTAATTTTTTTTTTTCTGAGCTCCTCGTTACATGGTTTCCCATCACATGTTCATCTAGGGAGTGCAGCTGTGGTCTCTTCTACCCTCTCTGTTGAGGGATTTTTGTATACAATTGAGCAATTTTTCAGAGAAAGAGATGCATTATGGGGAATTGAGGTTGATGCAGAAGTTTTCAATAGTTTGCTTGAGGTCATAATGACCATAAATTTTGATAGGCTATTTGATGGTATACATGATAAATGTAGAATCCTGTTCAATAATTTAATTCCCTCTATAGAAGAGAAATGTATGTATAGTGATCTATTTTTGCTGAAGAACATGGAGAGCCTGGTAAAAGAAATGAACTCAGGCAAGGAGGTTAACTTATCTATTAAAGAGCATCTACTTACAAGTGCAACTGATATGGTGGAATTCCTGAGAACGGATCCTAGTAAAGTCATTTTGCTTAAGTTTTATTTGGGGAACACTGAGGACTCATTGATGTTGAACCAATCCAACAAGTTCCGAGAATTTCTTGAAGGCAATGGTAACTTTTTGCATTTAATTGATGCTTTGGATGGATGCCATAATGAGTCAATGAATACGAAGGTGCTATAGCTGTTTGTTAATCTTTTAACAGGTGATCCGAGTTATATTAACTTGAAACACACCTTGCAAGAAAAGTTCTTATCGATGGATTCATCTTCTTTGGCTTCATGGCTGGAAAAAATGCTGCTAGGATATACTGCTCAATCAGCTGTAGGTAATTTGCCAATAGGAGTCTCTAATTCAGTAAGAGATTCAACTATTGCTTTCATTAATGCTCTGGTGTCACCTTCATCTGATTCAAAATCAAGAGAACTTTGTGATCACATTCTTGATGCACTGCTCGTGGGTCTAGAGAAGGCATTCCTATCATTTGATGTTCCTACTGTGAAAGCATACTTCAATTTTGTAGTTCAGTTGGCAAATGGTGAGTCCACAATAAAGCCTATTATCAAGAGGGCAATAGTGTTGTCTTTTGTGATGCTATGCTTATGTCTATTTAAATGGATACTATATTGATAGCCCAAGTATGAGGCATTTTAGCCTGTCTATAATTTGAACCAGTGTTTGAAAACATCGCCAAAAATAAAATAAAAATATTAGCAGAGTCAAGAGACTTTTGGATTTTTTTGGAATTTGTTGCTTAGTTTGAAGAAGAAAGGCAGGGGATTGAGAACAAATGGGTTATTCACTATTAAATCTTCCCATGAAAGGGGTAGAGGGAGGGTTAAATATTTGAAAATTTAAAAAATAAATATATATCTTTGTAATTTTTTGAAGTTTAGTCTCTAAGAAAATTTAGAAAGCCCCCAACAGATTGTGTATATATGTATTCTGCACACCTCAGCCCTGGATGACCAAAAATTTTATTTTCTTAGAAGTGCTATAATGGCCTTGTAATACATTGAGGTAGTGCCTTTATATATCTACCTTCAAAGGAGGTCCAATCCAAATGAGTTTGATTTGGTGGTTCCATTGCAGTAGCATTTGTCCAACAACAAGCACATGATCCAACTCAACATGTGTGTTGTGTGTTGAAAGAGATGGATAGGCAGGTTGCCATTAGGAGAACAGGGAACTTTAACATCTGACCAGAATTGGTGAGTGCAAGAATTTGGGAAATGGCATCATGCATGAAGTCTTTTCCAAAAAAATATTGATTTACATCACTGTGTATACAAAATGCTGTCATCATTCCATAAGGGTAACACACACACACCTGATAGTATCAGTCCTTAAACTAGTACAAAAACATTGAGATTATATATTCACACATGAGACAGTCAAAAGATGCCAATAAAATCACATAATATATGTGAAATCCTCAACCAGGGATATGCTACTTTGCTTCTTAATATGCTTGCAAGTTGCAACTGGGTAGGCATCAAAGACAATCATTGCAATAAAAAGGACCATAAAGCACAATCACTTCTAAGAGATATTAGAGTCCATTAGGAGATATTAGAGTCCACTAGAGTCCATTAGGAAGAATGCTATCACATCAACCTGGGGGCCAGGGACCACACCAATAAGAGCAGCAAGAAAATGTCATTGACTATCCTAACAAATGGAAACTAACCTTGTAAAAAGCACCAAAACCCTCATCCTTGAGCATGTTCTTTTCCACGTCATAGCCCGAACCTTGACCCAACTGAATGCGCACTTGCAAAAATTGGCCCAACTCGGGTCAGCCTTTATATCCCAAAACAAAATAACGTTGCAACTTAGTGATTCATCAGATTATGTCCCATTTCAGTTATTTGGGCCTTAAACAAGCCTGAGGATGTAATAATACAAAACAAGAAGATCATTTTTTTCAATGGACGCGCATAAAATTATGTATCCATATTATATTGAGCTGGATTTGAGAACTTCCAAAAATACAAAAGTGAAGCTTGGGGTGAAGGTTCGATCTCCTCCCCCAACGGATTTGAAAATAAGCGAGAAAAAAAAATACCAAAAATTTGAGCATAACAGGAAGACATAAAGCAAACACCTTGATCATGTCCATGGGCTGAATGACACATGTCATGAGCATACCAGAGGCTCCTCCATTGACAAATGGCTTCACTGTATTCCACACATTGCATGTCTTGGGCTTCTCCCCTTCCATCTCTCTGAAGGACTTGAACACCCGACCGATCTGATATTGCTCTCCTTCCTCTTCCTGAGACCTAATGATGAGAAAAAACCCACGAGAGGTGTCTGTCTGCACCCTCCTCAGCAAGAAAGAAGAAGAATAGGCAGAGCTCTGACCCGCGGTGTGCTGCAAAGCCCCTCTTCAATCTAAATCATGAAGTATAGGGCTTCATACTTTTATATTTATTATATTACAATATATTACAAGAGGGAGAGGGCATAATTACCCAACCAATAGGTAACGCAGCACGTGGTCATGTAAACAAAAGCTCTGAAAAATAGTTATAACGGCCTGTTGTGTGTTAAAATCAGAGCTTTTCTTTAAAGAAAAAAATGCTATGCTTTGATATAAAGTATTATGCTTTGATGTAAAGTATTTTGGGTTTTAACCTAAGTGTCGGATATGCGACGGTTATGGGAATATCCGTTGCTTAATCGACGGTTATGAGAATATCCGTTGCTTAAGCGACGCTGGTGGTTACATTTACAAAAAAAAAATGTATCCTTGTGATTTTTGGTAAGTTTAAAAAGAGAAATCCATGCGCCGTCGGATTTTTTCGTTGGATTTTGGATCGAAATGTAGTAGTGCATAATGGTTGAATTGACATTTTTGTCATAAAAAAACTAATTTTTGTGTTTGTATTTTTGACATATCGCCTTGTGTTTTTACTCAAATTTTGATCGAGAGAGCTCATTGGATGCAGAATTTGATTCCAAATCCAACGAGTACCCACGCTGCATACTTTTGACGGACCCTGCTACCCCAAAAGCAAGAAATACCTGAAAAAATGTGATGATGATGTCATCATCATGTTTTTTAGGTATTTCTTATTTTCAAGGTAGTGGGGTCTGTCAAAAGTATGCAGCATGGGTACTCATTGGATGCGAAATAAAATTTCTCATCCAATGAGCTCTCTCGATTGAAATTTGAGTAAAACCACACAGACATATGTCAAAAATACAAACACAAAAAGTAGTTTTTTCTTTTTTTCCTCCAAAACTAATAAATATTATTTTATTATTTTAACTATTATTTTATTATTTTCCTTAGGAGGCCCATTTTAGACCTCAAAATTCCTCTAATGTTACACATGAAACATTGATTTGTAAGAGGAAGACAATGACATCTTTATTACTCATGGAAGAAGTACAAAGATTACCTTCTCCTCGAGTTAGGCACCTCACGAAACCTTGATTTGGCGCTTCTGCTTCTCTTATTCAAGGAACTCATCCTCCAATCCCTACAACATAAGAACATGGAATCTAGGGAAAAGGTAGTGGGGATGAGAGTCCCAATTCCACCGTCATAACAATGAAAAAGTTCAAGTCCCCTTCATGTACCTCTCTCCCTCTCCTATATAGTATTTTGAAGAGTAGGGGTCGAATAGGGTTCAATTACCACTACAGGATCAGTTCCAAAACATCCCACGACACCTCTAATTCAAAATTTTCATGTTTTAATTATTTTTTGACCACTACAGGAGGAAATTGCGAGTCCTATGAAGTAAAGTCGTAAATACAAAGGTGAAAATTACGTTTTTTCATAAGCAAAGTCGTGAATGGGTGAAAAATGCTCATGTTTAGGGTGCTTCCATGTATTTTCAGGGTTTGGAGTATTCTAAAAATGTTTTCCTTACTAAGATACCTTCCAATGCTCTATAGAAGAGGTCAAATAAAGTTACATACCTCCAAATATGGCTCCTCCAATCAACGTATTTTTTCAGTGACTTTCATGAAATGTCATCATGAAAGTGTCGACATGTGATGAAAACATGGGAAAGTTATCACCGACAGAGATGTTTCATTTTTGGCTATAACAATCCCCCTCATCTATTCCCTATCGATCATCTACCCTTGCTGCAGAGCTTGGAGGATGAGAATCTTGGAGGAGAGAAGCAAGAGATCCATATCGAAGGTTTCATGAGGTGCCTTGCATGAGGAGAAGGTATATCTTGTACTTGTTCCATCTATTAATAAATATTTGATGTTCTTCACTTTATAAATCACTATGTATATCTCAGTTTATGATCATGTGTTGATGTTGATGACATTGTGGTTTCATGTTATCTTGAATATCAATATCTTATTTTTGGTCAAATTGGTGTGAGGAAGGTTAGAAGTTTTTTTGCAAGTTCCTTGGTTGGAGAGCAAGAAAAGGATCAAGGAGAAAGCTTGAGTGAACATTAAGTGAATAAGGTATGAACCCTCCTAACCCTTGAAATATTGTTTAAATTCATACTTGTGGAGCATTATAAATCAGTATGTATCCCTCTAGTATGTTGGTGGCCTCAACCCTAGCCATAGGACCAATGCATTAACAACACTTAGCTAGGGGATGCAATATAGACAATTAGGGGTTATTGTAGCTCATGCAGAGAGCACACATTCATGAGTAGAGATATAATTAATAATTTTGAGGAGAAATTGAAATCTATCAATAGACCTCAAATATTAGTTGAAGGTATTAAAGACTATCATATACTCGAGTGAAGTATAGTCAGGATACTCAGGGAATAGTCAACCTCCTTGAGAGTTCAGACAACTATATAGTTGGTTAGTAGGGCTTCTAGTGAATGGGAAGGAGTCCCATATATGAAAAATTAAGATATTTGTGTATGATCTTAGGAAATCCTTAGACGCGTGGTACTCAATTTTGACAACTATCTTTAGATATTGAGCTTCTCTAAGAGAGAAGCTGGTACAAGCCTATGCTTCAAGATTGTAAATAACCAACCTCTAATATTGGTTCTCTATGTTAATTATTTGTTCCTTACTAGAAAGAATGAGTGAATATTTTATGCCAGAGGGAGATTATTTCTGAGTTCAAGGATTTGATCCTTATGCACTACGTTCTTGGTCTTGAAGATAGGCAAAGGAAAGATGATATTTTCCTTTCACAAGGAAAGTACACATTTGATGTATTGTAAAGGTTTGGTATGATGGATTGCAAATCCATGACTAATCCAATGGTTTCTAGTTTAGGGGAACTTACCAAGTATAGATAAGTCATTGGTCTTTTAATGTATTTGATACATAGTGAGACATGTTATATGAGTCAGATCATGTATGAGCCTCAGCATAGACATTGACATAGAATTACTACTAAGCATGTGCTTAGGTACCTTCGAGGTATATTTTCTTATGGACTCAAGTATGCCTCCAGCGGTGAGATAAAGTTACTTTGTTATGCCAAATCTAATTACGATGGAAGTATTGTGGCTATTACTACAAAAGGAAATTGTATTGCAACTAGTACTATAGAAGCAAAGTGTATTGTGGCTAGTACTAAACAAGAAAGGTGTATTGCGGCTTGTAATATAGAAACAAAGTGTATTACAACCAGTACTACAGAAGCAAAGTATATTGCAGCTATTACTACCTACTGATAATCAGTGTGTCTTAGGAAGCTACTTGTTTGGTTGTATTGTGAGAATCTTGGGTATACAATCATTCGTTGTGACAACCAAAACTGCATGTATCCTTCTGAAAACCATGTGTTTCATGACAAGTTGAAACACATTGAGATGAAGTATCCTTTCATGATAGACATGGTCCAAAAATTTATAATAATGAGAAAACTATGAATGTGTTACCAAAGCCTATATAAGTGACAAAGTATAGGTACTTCTAAGACAGACTTGGTGTGGTAGAAAATACCTCCCTTGCTGAGAGGGATTATTAAAGCTACAACATAAATTCATTCTCCAAGAACTTAGGCCTCTTGTGATGAGGTAGGCTTCCTGGGTAGAACTTAGGAAACTTGGAATGGATTTCTTTGGTTTGACTCAAGAACGAGTAATCCTTACTCTAAAAGGTTATTCCTCATGTGTTGAGGTGAGATCTTTGATATCTCAAAGTGATGATGTTGTACGGTCTTGTTGGAAAAGGATAAGGACTTGTGTGTGAAGTCATATCCTCATATGTTGAGGTGGAACTCTAGTATAGAGGTGAGGGTTTTCATGTTGAATCATTAATGTTGTGTGATTTATTACTAACCATGGTCACTAGTTGTTATTATGTATGCTCTAGAGAGTGACCAACTATAGAGTGAATTAATTTAGCATACATTCATTTTATCTAAAGAGTAAATATAATATGATCATATCATCTAACAAATATTCTTAGTATAATCTAATATGATAGATAAATTAAAGTTAGCACATATTTACCATGAAAAAAAGATAAGAAATAAATATAAATGCATAGAGAACAAAGAGAATTCAAATTTCTCATGATAATACTTTAGTTGAACTCAATTTTGTTATAAGCTTCAGTTAAAATAACAATGTATGCTTTAGTTAAAGTAACAATGTATGCATCAGTTAATAAAATGGGAACTCATAGTGATCACTTAAGTAAAATTAATAAACATATTTCAGTTAAAAATAGTTAGTTAAAGTGCTAATCAAAAGGAACTAGCTAACTAAAGTGTGTGAATGACACTTTAGTTAAACTAAAAGATGGCACTTAAGTTATGACACTTGAATTAGAACTATTGCATTATGATACTTAAGTTATCATACTAACTAAGTGATCCTACATCCATTTAAGAGGTGAATTCACTCTGAATTTAGAAAAAGTATGATTTAATGTCAAATAATAAAGGCATTATACATTTTGTATGCAGGATTGAATAAATTAAGGTGCAAACCAGTTCCGCAAGAAGAGAATTCACTATAGTTTGTATGGGAGCCTAATCCCTCATGTAGTGATTCACTATCTCTTGCATGATATAGTTTTTGGCAAGTTATAAATGTGTTGGACACATTGTAAAGTTCATCTAGTTGATTTATCTTCCCTATTTCTCTATATCTACATATGTGTTGTATGCTCTCTATTGTCTATCACCTGGAATGCAAAAAGTAATCTACTATTGTAAAATACATTCTCTGCTATCTATCATAACTATACTTTAAATATTTGTTGGGGTTTTTCATCTTCATAATTTTGATGTTTTTCCCTAGGGTACATCCTGCATTATGTATGGTTCATTATTTTTCAAGTATTCAGTATTAACTCACTTAAATATTAAAATATCGAATATCAACATATTTTCACAAAAAATCAATGATATGTGTATAGGAAATGAAGTTAGAAAGGATGTGGAGGATACGACCATGACGAAGACAACTAACGAGAAGGTTGATATTGAGGAGAATGGTGTACTTGTGCAATTCATGTAGAAAGCATTGAGAATAGTGCATAAGGGTGGTGTTGAGGTAGTAATGATCACAATTGATTGGAAACAATGTAAGAAAATAAGCACCATTGATTTAAAAGAAAAAAAATGTATAGTGTAACCTTGTGGAACATATTCTCATGGAATAAAATAAATGTTAAATAATAAGCTAAATGAAGAACAATGTTGATTTAGGAAATTGGAATTAATTTTGTGGACATAAATAGTGATGCCTAGAGGAGGATGTTTGTGTGTATTAGCCTACCTTGGAGAAAGATGCTCAAATTTTATAACTAGTGGGATCTAATGTAGGAGCATCCCTATCTCATCTGCTTTCAATAGTTTAGATGTTTCTTCCATAAACATTTTCCTATATCAATATACTGAAAAGTTTCTCCATTATATAAAAATATAACCTCACATAATTTTGGCTATGAAACTTATTGTGTAAGTAGTGTGTATTGGAACTAGGTGCTATGAAACAGGAAGAGGTACTAGAACAATTGTTTCTTATTTTGAAAGTGATTGTGGAAGTAGTGGTTATTGGAACTAGTGGCTATGACAAGAAGATGAGGTACTTGAATAATTGTTTAATATTTTTGTGGTGGCAATAGAACCTTGTGCTCTAAATTGATGGAACCACTCTTTGTTGCAAAACTCCATACGAGCATCGTTGAAGAAAAAAAAGGGATAAATTATAACATGATTGTCCTGATAAAGTGTGTGTGGTGGTTTACGTTGTTGGAAGGTTAAATGGGTGCATTATTTACCCTTGTGAACTCCATGAACCATTTCATATGACAAAGATATGAAGGACATTGAAGGGTTTTCCATCACACCATTAATATTTTAAGTGGCTAGAGTTGCTCAATTTTCCATCCTTGTGTATAAAAATATTTTCCCATGATTAAGAAAGGAATCTTTGTCCTATTTAGAGGCACAAATTATTGTTGTAGTGGTGTAAAGAGGCTCTCATAGTTATTGTTGCAATTATATAGGCCTTACGCTTTCAAGTGGTAGTTGGTGAAGATATGGTAGATCAAACAAGTTATCATATTTTTATTAGGAAAATATAAATTTCAATGGAATAGGGAGGATCAAGGAAAAGGACTGAATAACATTCAATAGTAACCTTGTTGTGAGGTTGGAGGTCGAGATAAAAGATGGCAAACTCAAAGGAGGAAGGTCTGCACAGGGGTATCGCAGAAGGAGGGAAGTCTGTCAAAAGCATGGAGGATGGTATCAGAGGAGGCCGTAGCACCTACCGAGCCCGTTATCCATTTGCATTGAGGATCAGATATATTCTGAGAAACCTAGAATTGGAAATGATGGAGAAACCAATGGCTAGGAAACTAGGGAAGTGCATGCCTCAAGAGGCCCCGATTCCAACCATAATGGTCAAATCATCAAAGATCTAGGAAAAGATTCAATACATGAAGCATAATGCTTTCATTAGGAATTTTGTGGGTCTCCAACCATCAGAAATATCCATGGTATGGTGGATCAACACAACGTGGAAACAAAATGGGAACTATGATCTTAAGTTGAAATCTAAGGGGTTTTTCACCATTTCCATGCTAAATATAGAAGACCAAAATAGGATCCTGGATGGAGGACTGTATTTCTTCTACTCGAAAAGGTTGTTCCTTCCACCGTGGAAAGAGAAGTTATGTCCATAAAAAGAGGACATGAGGGTGGCGCATGCGTGGATAAGTTTATACTGATTTCCTATTGAATAATGGGATCGTGGGATTTTGGAATATCTAGGGAACACCGTAGGGAAATTTGTAAAGATCTCAGAAAACACCAAGGCCCAGAGGTACATAGCATAGGCAAGAATATTTGTCTACATGGATCTATCAAAAGATATTCCTGAAGCAATTTACATGTATTGGGAGGACAAGGAATGGCTCCAAACCCTCGATTACCAGCATATATCTTTCAGATGTTGAAGATGCCATGAATATGGAAATTTATTTAAATACTAGCCCATGAACAACCCAAAGGTCGGTGGGGTAAGAAATAAATAAGACTAGAAATATCAAAGGTTTACAAAGGTCCCTTTGCAAAAAAGAGGAGGAAGAAGGCAGGAGAATCAAAAGATCCACAAAAAACCCACAATCTTGAACATATTCAGATTCCTTGAAGACCTGAAAGAGGATACCACTAAAGCACAAGAAGGAAGTGGTACAAAGGAGGGACAACAAGATGAAACAAGACACACATAGAAGGGCCCAATAGAAGAAAATATGCATACGAAGAAGGTGATGGAAGAAGATCAAGGGACAGGTGATGAAGCAGAGGACATAGACATTGGAGATCTAGATCTATAAGGGATTGAGAAGGCATGCATAGAGGTAGGAAAGGGCTATGTTCCCCAAGAACAAATATTACTGCTAAAAGAAGCGATCCTCAGAGATCGAGCCTCAAATAAATTCGGGATAATCCCAGGATCTCACAAGTATACAAAGAGGAAATATGAAGAACCGAACAAAAAGGTTGGGAGGAAATAAAATAAACAAAGAGTGGTAGAAGCAGGCAGGAAATTAATTGAGTCGGGAAAATACCCGATAATAAAAGAGGCCTTAGGCCTTTAGTTACCCAATGAATATTTTATCATGGAACATTCAGGGCCTCAACATCCTGCAGAAGGTAAGAAACATAGGTAAGAACATCAAGAGAAAAAACCTAGCAATAGTATTCCTTCAGGAAACAAAATGCTTGGAAAAAAAACTAGAAGAAGTTATTAAGAAAATTTGGAAAGGGAGGAAGAGTGTGGGAATTGATGCTAGAGGATTCGTAGGAGCCTTGGGGATCATCTGGAACCTGGAATGGATAACCTTGGGAGGCTTCCATGGTATCATATGCCTACTATCAAAAGAGTTCAAAGTAGCTAGATTCCAAGTAGAAGGCACAATCATGAATGTCTACGGTCCCCACAATCTAGGGGAGAAAATATAGTTTTTCACAACCCTACGACGGGCCAATGCACACAGATCTATAGGCCACTAGATTGTGGGAGTTTATTTTAATCTTATCATATCTCTACATGAAAATCAGGAAGACGACGTAGGTTGGAGGAAGAATGTGAGGCTTTCAAGGACACCATCGAGGAACTTGCATTGGTGGATATTTGTCTAGGTAAAGGATAGAATTAGTAATTGAAATCCACTCAGCTACCCTCCCGAGAGAAGGATTGGATCACTATCCCATAGAGTTAATGTGGAGAGGATTAGGATCTAAATTCAAGAATTGATTCAGACTAGAGAAATTCTAGATGCACCACCCAGGTTTTGAAAAAAATATCAAGACATGGTGGGAGGAGCTAATCGGAGGAGGCGGGTCGAGCATGTTTAGGTTTCAATAGAAGTTGAAGGATCTGAAAGAAAAAATCAAAAATTTGAACCGAGAAGAATTTGGAAACATTTTTGCTGATAAAAGAAATATTGAGTCACGGCTACAGAAGATCCAATAAATAGGAATGATAGAGGGGTATACCCAAGATCTGGATACAGAAGTACAAAGCCTTAGTGAAAGACTGGAAGAATGGGAAAAGCAGGAGGAATTATTCTGGAGGAAAAAATCCAGAATTCGTTGGTTAAAGGAGGGGGAAAGAACCACAACCTTTTTTCACTGCTCCATGGCTCAGAATAGAATGCAAAACAAAATTTACTCTTTAAAAAAGGTCGGTGGATAAAGGGTGGAATCTAGAGAAGAAATAGAGGAAACCCTAAAAATTTTCTTAGAGAAATGATGACAGATCCAAGACCAGAGAGAAGTGTTGAAATTGATCAAATCACCATGTACATTCCCTCCCAGGTTTCGGTCGAGAAAAATTATCTTCTGATGGGGCCCATACCCTCTATGAAGTAGAAGAGGTGGTGTTATATATGAAGGAAGGGAAGACCTCTGGCCCTGATGGTTTCATAGTAAATTTATTTCATCTCTATTGGGATCTCATAAGAATGGAGGTTTGGTAGAATCATGGAGGATTCCAGGGAATTCAAGAAACTATTCCAATCTTTCAATGCTAGCTTCATCACCCTTATCTTGAAATGATATGGAGCAGACTCTCTAGATAAATTCAAACCTATTAGTCTCTACAACGTGATCAAGCCGCTACTTCCTACACTCATCTCCCCTAAAAAATCACGCTTTGTTGAGGGAAGACAGATAACAAATGGCATCATTCTGGTTCATGAGATCCTACACTCCATCAATACACAAAAAATACTAAGAATTATGATAAATCTAGATATTACCAAGGCCTATGATAAGTTGAACTGGCATTTCATGAGGCGTATGCTTGAGGCCTTCGGATTTAGGGGAGACTAGATTGAATGGATCATGCAGCTGATAACTTCAACCTTCTACTCCATCCTAATAAATGGGGTTCCCTCAATCACCTTCTGGAAAACAAGGAGAATAAGACAAGGGGATCCCTTATCTCCTTTCTTGTTCATTCTAATGCCATCATAGGAAAAGGAAAATGAGGAACTAAGAGGAATTTAGGCTCACCCTGAGGCAGAGAATCACACTCATTAGCAATTTGTTGATTATGTGATGCTCACAGGTTACCCTTCAATCCAGGAATCTCGATGATTCAAGACATATCTAGCAGAGTTTGGATCAGCGTTGAGCCTAGAGATTAATGCCCAAAAATCCCCAGTATTTTTCTTCAATACCCTAAGAATCACCCAAAGGAATATATGTAGGATCTTGGGATTCCAGGAGAGCTCCATTCCATCCAAATACATAAGCACCCCCTTGTTGACAGGCCTGGAAAACAAAGGGTTGTTGAAATAAATCCTGGACAAAATGAAAAAATGTCTAGAGAACTGGACACTTAGGCATTTGAATTTCATGAGCAGACTGATTTTGGTTAAGTTTGTCCTATAGGAAATTCCTTCCTACCTCCTCTCCACGTTAGCATCCCCAAAGATGATCCTTAAGGAAATCCTACGAATCCAAAGGGAATTTATTTGGAGCGGATATAGTGACAAAAGAAAATGGTCACTGGTGATTTGGGATACAATATGTACACAAAACCCTCAGGGAGGTCTAGGTCTGCGAGACCCAGAGAAAACTAGTATAGTCAGTGGAGAAAATATTTGGTGGGGATGGGTCATGCAAGACAAAGAACCATGGGAAAAAATATGTCGAAGGATGGGAGAAAAAGGATTTGATATGATTTTTTGAGGAAAAGCCTGACTTGCTCATCTGGTGCACAACCTGGTAGGGGAGAAGCCTCGTCCAAGATCACAGCTTTTGGGAAGTAAGAAATGATATGACGATCAAGGCATGGGCAGACTCATGGCTACAAATCCCACCCTTGGGGCAGGAGGAGGACTTCCAACAGATAAAAGATGCATGCTATAGCAGAGTCTTGGCCCAGGTAAGGGATTTTTGGATACCTTGAAACAACCATCAAAACTTTAGGGTCTGGCCAGAAAAGGACTGGTGGGAACACATGGAACCAATGGCCGAGATTGAAATTTTTTTGGAAACCCCGGACAAAAAGAAGGATTAGAATGCACATAGGGGAGGATAAAATCAGATTGGGATATAACCCAGCTGAGACCTTTACAATCAAGGAATCCTACAACATTCTGGTTAATGCCATAGAGGCCCTAACAGAAAACAAATGGGGAAACCTCTGGAACAAAAACCTCCGGCCTAAGATGGCATATTTTAGTTGGATGGTAATGAAAAAAATAATTTTAACTAGTGAGAGTCTTATAAAAACAGGTTTGATGGGCCCTTACTGGTGTTTTTTATGTGAATATGGGGAAGAAATGACCAAAATATCTTGGACTCATGCACTTACGCCTCCACAATATGGGACACGAGAGCAGAAATCTTCAAAAAAATAAACTGGATATGCCAATGCCCGGAAAGAAAAATCAGTGAATGGTCTCGAAACCCTTTCTCCAACAACATTTTGAACCATGTCTGGTACTTATTTCCCCACTTGGTAATATGGGAAGTCTAGAGTGAATGAAATCTGCGAACGTTTCAACGAAAAAAGAACCCGAATGTAGTCATCTGGGAGGCAATTCTGAAAAAAGATAGGGAAGTTATAAAGGTTGAAACATGGAATGACATGGACTAGGATACTAACAAATTTGAGAATATCGTTCTTAAAAACTGGGGCCTAACTTGCTGAAACCAACCTCGGGGGGAACCTAGGAAATCCTCAGTGCAAATATATTGCTGCCCCCGCCAGTGGGTGTGTACAAACTTAATTTTGATGAGGCTTCAAAGGGTAACCCAGGATTGAGATGATATGGTTTCATATTTTGATATTATAGAAGAAACTTGGTCAATTATGACTCATGCTATATCGGTTGGGACACAAACAATGCCGCAGAAATAGAGGGCCTCATCCAGGGTATCTCCATGCTTAAAGAATAAGGATGGTTCCCCAGTATCATAGAGGCGGACTCTAAATTGGTAATTCAAATGGCCATAAAACTCTAGAATGGCTCACAGAGCCTTAAATTTTCTTAGTACCGATGCCAATAAGAAAGGGTGGAAACTCTCCAAAAGAGCCCCAAGGACAGAATGTCCATGAGATTCACCCATGTTCGTTGGCAACGAAACAAGGTGGAGAATCTGCTGGCTGGATGGAGTACGAAGAACCACCAAGATGTCAAATAAAAATTCTTGATGGAGGTGATGGATACAATGGTTCATGCCAAATGTGTAGATATCATGGCACAAGACATGCAGGGAAATCAAGACCACGAACCGTCAGACTAATCGGTGGGCCCAAATCTCTTTGCAAGGCACGTGGATGCAACGGAAGTCCAAGGGTGGCCATGTGATGAGTGCAGGGGTTTTAATGACACATTCCACAAACTCCATTTCATATACTTTTCAACAGTGTGGGAAAATGAATACACAGGGTTGGAAAGAGCGATCCCTACTCTGGTTTGATTACCATAGTATTGCAATCAGTACATCATTCATCATGAAATGCAGAGGAGGGATGATGTTAAGGGGTGGGAATGTTCTATTTAGGGACATGGAGAGTTGAAATATCTACCACAACAAGTTTTCAAAGATTGTTTTTTTCCCTGTCTCTCTGAGAAGAAGTGATTCAAAGTATAGGATGGTGAACTTCCTACCAGTCTGAGGAAACATAGATTCAAATAGTCAGAAGGGGGAAAGGGAAGCGATCAGTAGGGGAAATGGGATGAGAAACCTGATCTCAAACCAAGGACCGATAGGAATCTTAGAGTTTTGAATTAACACTCCCTAGGGAAATTCAGCAGAAGGTGAGTGAGGCCGACTCAAATCCTGTGGGTGGTTTTGGATAGTGAAACCCTGCAGGAGGAATGCCGGAAAGTGGAGGACTGGATTTTGGATCCAGGTCATACAATGGGCTGAAAAATCCTATATGAGATGACAATTTATCTCTTTAGGGTCATGAAGAACCTCATGGGTCGAGTGACATGGGCGAAGGATGCATATGAAATGAAACTGGGGAATCTAGAGTAGTGGAGGGTTGATGTTCACTCCAATCTATCGAATTTGAATAACAAGGTGGACCTGCTCCTAAAACGTCTCGGCATCCTTATTCCCCATGCTCCTCTGGATATCCATGGTGACCTTCCAATGGCCACAAATATTCAAGAAACTGAAATACGCCCCCCCCTTATGTTCTGTTGTAAAGAAATGGCGACTTCCTTCCATGTTTTTGGATATGTGCAGTCTGATAGTGTTAGAGAATATGATAGTTAGCATAGTATATAGTTTTTTTTTCTCATGGGAACATAGTAGACCAGTTGATATTTTGTTTGTTCCAAACTGCTTAATAGATGTAGTTGGATGTTTGTATGTACCTCTGCTAATACGGTTGTAAGGCCTTTTTTGTCAGGACCATTTTTGGCAAGTTAGTGGAAGAAGAATAGGGATAAAGATAGTGTTTTTTTTGTCTCAGGGTTCAGAATCCATATGTATTGGGCTTGGTGGCAAAGAATTACTTTTTGTAATCATTTTCCATCAATTAATATAAAGTTTTATCTTACTTACAAAAAAAAGTGGTAGTTGGTGAAAATCTTAAAGAGTGATTCCACCGGTGTGAATTAAACAAACTATAGATATGGTAGTATTCTCTTAAATTTATTGCAACATGCTCTATATCTTGCCTTTGATTTAATAAATAAAACATATATTGCGGGTGTTTCTCCTTCTTTCTTGTCATCTTTCAAACATTTACAAACTATGTGTAGTAGAAATATGTATTGCTATGTGTATTGAACATTAAGATATAACTATGTGTAGAAGAATTTTTTATTTAACATTGAGACATGTTGTGTATTCTGCTTATTCAATAAAATTTTGGGATATGGTTACCAATATGTTAAAATGTTGGATTTGTTTGTTTTTATCGCAATTAAGAGAATTTCGACTATGTGCTTGATATTGTAGAGGGTTGGGATACCTCTATATTAGTTATCAAAGTGTAGGTGATTGTTGTAATTGTGTTGATAGTCACTTTATATATGACACTATGAGGGAGAAGTGTAATTCCGAGGTCAACACAGAGTTAACATGTCACACTTTAATAAAATAATAAAATATTAAGTAAACAAAAGGTTTAGAGTTTGAGCCCTACCTTAACCTTCAAAACAAATAATATATGTTTCCAATTAATTAAAACTAAAAAAATTAATTAATGATACAACTTAGATCTAAATTAATTGTTAAATTAGTTTTTGGAAACAATATTCTATTTCAAAATCCATTTGATTTCTTTATGTTATTTGGTTACCATTTAATGGATAACATGAAAGGGTAAAATTTATTATAATTAAATAACATCATATATATGTCTTAACTATACATCTATCATGTGGTGAGACTGATCAAATAACTCTAGTTACACAACTTCTCTCATAGTTTTGTACTCTAAAAGTTGTTTACAATTAAAGGGGTTTGATATTTCTCATTTAAATATGTTTTTAACCATGATAATTCTAATCAATTTAACAAAAAAATTATTTTTATTATCTTTGAATCTTAAAATAAAATGCTTTACTTTATTGTTTTTCACCGATGCCCTTTATCACCTTTGTTTTATTTGTTCAAAACTTTTTAACTATCGGCGCTTTTATTCATCGCGGTCGGAGCAATTAGTCTTTTGGGTTCCCGCCGTTTCAGATGGAAAATAGCAAAACGTGCCGATGGAGATTTCTTTTTCTTGTCGATTCCATGGTTTTATTGCCAATTCTGTGGTTTTATTTCCTAAACCATTTGCTTTTCGATGATTTTGTTTTTGCTATCGGATTGTTTTTGGTAAGCGGTCGAAGTTTTAGTCTTTAACAACGCCGCCGTTTCGGAGGCCTTGTTGCTTCTCTCGCCAATACTGCAGAGTATTTTGCATCTCGAGGTTTCGATGAATTAGTCATTAAATCTCTCGATTGCCAATAGTTTCATGATCCACGGAGTCTGCAGTCATTTTGGTATCTGCCGTTGCGAAGGTCGATCACACTATTTTTTTCGACCTTTAAACCTTAGTGGTTTCGATCGCCGATGATTTTTGTTATCACAGAACCCGTTTTCTATCTACTTTCTGTCGTTGCAGCTGTATAGTGATCTATAGGCCCGATGTTTAGAGGTCTCTCTTGCTGATAGATGTGGAATCTGCCGATGCTTAAACCTTAGAGCTTCTGATCGCCAATGTTTTATTTTTCCATGGAACCCTTAGTATATATGACTTCCGCCATTGCGGATACTTAGTGAACTAACCGTCTGACATATAGTTGTTTCGTTCACCAATGAAGATTTTTTCACCCGATGCTTAGTATTTTTCCCACCGGTGAGGGTTTTTTGCCGCAGTTTTTGTGTGTTTTTACTCTATTTTATGGGATGGCGGAGTTTTTCCGTGGTTTTGGTCGATTCTAGGTTATCTCTGAGATGAAGAGCACAGTTTAGGGTTTAGATTGGCAGTTACATTGTTATGATTCATGCTTTCATCGGAGGATTTTTGAATTAGTCTAGATGCGGCCTGGATTTAGAAAAAGAGTCTATTTTATCGGGCTTGTGATTTTAGTTTGGACAGTGGATTTAGTGGTTTTTCAAGACACAAACTTGCGGGATTTCTTTGTTTTGTCAGTTTTTCTTTTAATGTAGCAATACTGTGTATAGTTTATTTTACAGAATGCATACATAGGAACTAAATAGACTAATACAATTTTTTTAGCTATGTGTATGACAGGGTGATTGCTGCTGTAAACAAGATATGTCTAAAAGACAAAGAAGAAGAGAGTTGGCTAAAAATGAAGAAGCAGAGATGAAGAAAAGAGAAGAAGAAAGTGAGGGTCTAAAAACTCAAAAGGACAAACAGATTATTGAACAGATCGATAGCAGCAGAGGCCCAGGCTTGGGAAAATTTCATCAGCGACCAACCTGGTCCCTCTTTATAAAAGTGATACTAAATTTTAATTCAATGTAATGTATTGTATAGCACTCACTAAAAGACAAAATTGTAGGTATGAACGGTTGGGGGAGCCCAAAGGTCACCAGGGGGTAGCCCAAAGGATTTGTTGTTTTGTATAAATATAGGAGAGTTAGATGTATGTATAGGGGACTCTTTCCCAGATAGATTTGTGAGAGTATGTTGTAAGAAGAACTATTTCCTTTTCCAATAAATAATTACAAGTTTCATGTTGGAGAAAGCTTGGTGGAATGTTTCAAATGCTGTGCTATGGATCTGTTGAATGTGAGCTATTTCATTTTCAGCTTATGTCCATTAACTGTGAGATCGTTCTAACTCTTTGAACCTATGTTCATGTTATCAATGCACTCTAGTTTATTCTATGAAATTTCCACTGTGAGTAATGAAGGCTTTCATAAACAATAAGCTATCTTGTTGTTCATTCTTCTATTAATGTTCATGTGTTCTGAAATACGTAATAGCTATCTGTGATTTTTCTTAATGCATGCACATAAATACAATACTCATTGATAACTGATAATTTTTCTCCCTAGGGATAGGTTAGTTAGTTAAATTTATTTTCTTACTGTGTGTGATTTAGATGCGAGAGAGTTAAGACGAGAGGTAAGAACCTGCGCATCACATTGTGACTGCTCCTCATATTCTCTATCAATCTACATTTTAGATAGGCACTTGCATATCATAATTAAATTCAAAAAACTAAAAATATATAAGGTGGACTAGGCGTAATCAGTAGAACCTTTTAATTGGTTACTTGAACTACGGTAGCTAGACCGTAAACCAAACGGATTCTCCATACCAAACAATAATGGGCTAGTTGAGATTGTTATTGGGGAGAATCCCTAACTATTGTTACGTGCGCTTTTCCAGGCCTCAACAGTTTTTGGCACTAGAAGGAGGGCCGCTAGTGCATGGCTGGCAGAGGAAACCCATTTTCTCAAAATTACTCCACCCGTGACAGTTTTGAAAGTAGTTTGTTTCCCAATCCAACTCTGGAAGAGAAGGGAAAAGAGCGTCTGTATTCTGTCGATAACGAAGTAGTTGATGATTTGAGAAGGATTACTAGGGCATATGCGAAGAGGATCGGAGGATTACTGATTATCCCTGCCTTACCCAGAAGATAATATCGTAAGAAAGATCGCTCTTTATTGGAAGACGCAGTGTTGGTAGAGGATTTTGAAGAACTGGTAGAAGCAGCCTTACAGGAAGTGGTCCAACCTCTGAATCAGTTGAACCCAAATACACCTTACTGTTAACCTATTCATACCCCTATTCAGTCACCACCTCATTCTCCACTCAAAATCATGGCTCATGTAAATGCAAATCAACCACCAAACCCACCAAATACACCACCTACTTGGAAGGCTAGGTCATCTTTAAACCTAGCACCTCCTATACATGATCTGACTCAAGCTTTTGAGAAAATGTTGCCTAAGTTTGACCCAAGTGAAAAAATTTTGGTAGACGATCATTTGCAAAGTTTTTACTTGGCTATAGAAGGACTACAGGCTGGAGAGCATGAAGATGTAGTCTGCATATTATTTCCACATACTATGAAAGGAGCAGTAGCCTCATGGTATTTTTCTCTACATGCAAATTCAATCACAGAGTGAGACACATTTGAAAGAATATTTAGAATTAAATATGCAGTCCAGAAAACTCATGCAACTCTAATGAAAAGATTATGCGCTTTAAATAAAGAAAGAAAAGAAAAAGTGCATAATTTCACTCAAAGATTTGCTGCTTATTAAAAAGAAAAGTATGCAACTGATAAACCATCTGATAAATTTCTAAGTGAATACTATACTTCAGCTCTAGGGCCTGACTTGGCCATGTTTTCCAAGATGTCAGTCAAAGCTACATTATAAGAAACTTATGAATAATCTAAGAAGGTAGAGGCTGAGAACGAGAGCATAGAAGATTATCCTATGTAGTCGGAAGAAAAAAAAAATTGGCAAGAAAGATTTATTACTGACTAAGCCTAAGGATGAGTAGTCACATGACTTTGAAGGAATGTTGAAGATGATGCACAAACTATCCAACAGAGTGATAGATTTGGAAAAAGAAAAGGAAGCTAATAAAGCATATTATACTTACTATAAAAGAAGAGAAGACAACAATCAATCTAAACCTCCTCCACATAGTCCTGCATCAATAAATTTAACTGAGGTAGGTATGGATAATTTTTGCACCTTTCATCACCAGCCTCATTCTGAAAAAAAATGCCCCCAATGGATAAATTCGATGACATTAGTAATGAATCAGCTATTGGATTCCAAACTAACAGAAGCTGATGAAGAGGAAGAAAAAAATAATCAACCCACAGAAAAACAAGAAGAGGATGCTCTGGTTTTATGGGACTATGTCTCATTATTTGATACAGAAGAGGAAGGTTCTCTGAAATGAGAGGAGACATTAGAAACAAATGTGACAATAAGAAGTCAAGGTTTGTTAAAAGAAGACAATTCAATACTTCCTAAGATCAAGAAACTTAAAAAATATATGAAGAAGATACAAAAGAACATCACAGCTGATAAAATACCTGAGTTTACCATTACAAGTCAAGATCCTAAGAAAATTAACATGCTTTTTAAGCCTATTGAAGACAAGGTTGATATTGTCAAAAGGAATATCAAAGAACATGAAATGGGGTATGATATTGTAGAGGACATTAAAAGGGCTAAGGAAAATATCTCATTATTTGAAATGTGTAATGTGCCTTAGCAGAAAGAAAAATTGTTAAAAGCACTCAAAGTACCAGAGGAAGAGCTTCCCACTGATAGCCAACCTAAAGAAGAAATTGTTGAAGCAAGTGTGGGAGGTAAGTCTAGCTTTAAAACCCCACCATTTTTCTTAACTTTTGAGATTTTCAACTATAATGTGCACAACTGTTTAGTAGACTCAGGGGCATCAATCAATGTTATGCCACTTTCAGTATGCAAGAAGATCAATGGACAAGCTAAACCATCTACATGGCAAGTTATTTAGTTAGATAGGACAACTCTGAAAGTAATTGGGGAAATGGAAAATGTTCTTATTCAATTATATTCAAATGAAAAGGTATGTCAGTACATCGATATTGTAGTAGCAGACATATGTGATGCTTATGGACTTGTTTTGAGTAGAGACTGGTCAGCAAGACTAAATGTATACTTTGCATCAGATTGGTCACATCAGTGGTTGCCTCATAAGGGAAGTCCCAATCAGATAAAAATATTAAGAGAACCTCAAATGAAGCACAATGTTACTCAGTTGGAGGGAAAAAATGAACCAGTGAATTATGTATTGGGAAATTACTTTATTGAACTAGAACTAGGAAATTATCAAGTGGAAGAAGCCAGCAGTACACCAGACACCCAGCCCGATCTCCTTTGATTTTCATGAGCCGATGAGATTGATTGTAAAATAGTAGACTTAGTTTCAGATGTAGTTTTTTATTCAAGTACAGTAGAATTAGATAATGGGTAGGCCTTTTTCAATTTGCAGTCAAGCCTAGCCCCTCAACTTACAAGTTGCCAGATTTACACGGGTGGACAGAGAACTGACCAGTTAGTGGTTTAGTTCTCAAAAATTTATTTTTCTTGATTTTTATTTCTTGATTATCTTGTACATAAATAAACTAATTACTTGGTTTTGTTTTGATTTGTTTATTTTTGTTTGTTATAGTTAGGGTGTGATTGATTTTAATAAAGAAGCAAACTTTTGGTTGCATGGAGAGCATCAGAATTCTGGATTAACTAAAATCATTGATTATAAGACTGTGTACTATTGATTTATGTGAAATAACTTCTTCTAGTTTAGCAGTTTTCCTAAATAGCTATGAACACATTGAATTCCTACTTAATCCTTGTAAAATAACTCAAGGTCAAAAGGTCTAGAATACTATTTCGAGGCTCCGTCCATCTCACATTTAAAAGAATGTCTTAGGGGGTGATAACAAAAGATCGATGGAAAGGAAGCAAGGTAAACACTATATTATATTTAAAATATCCCATGCCAAGAATTGAAAGCCAAAAGGAAAATAAGATTCAAAATCTCCTACGAAATCAATATGTATCAAAACAAAGTATTGAACCATATGAGTGCAAGATTGCCAAATTTATTCTCCATTTGTGAGCTGAAAAATCAATACATCTCTCACACAAAAGGACACTATGGATAGAGGATCTTGAATAAAATTTCAGAAATAAGGCATGCAGGAGGACTCAGAAAGGAAAAAAAGTCCAAAAGCACAAAAGTGCCAAATGGCATGGGAATGAGGAACAAATGAATATTTCTGTTTACCATATGTTACAATCTTGTGGTGTCCAAGCTGGAAGCTACCCAAAGACAGAGGTAAAAATGAAATTCATATTCCTGACCTCAAAAGAGTTATCTAGACTTTGAAGTCTTGGTTCCCATTTTTTCCCTAATTTGGACTATCATCAATGATTAAAAGTACATACATCTGCCATATTGGAAATCAAGACATCTAGAAGGATTCAACTTATTGGTATTTATTGTCAAACAGTCTTTTACTTAAAGAGAAAATTGTCTAGAGATCTATGTTCACCAGTTAGTCGCCAATTGTTGCAGCTGCAACTTTTTTCCCAAATTTTTAAAATTTTGGACCCTCCTTTTGATTTTATCTTTCCTGGGATTGGTTGGATTCCTGAACTCTGTTGTTCCTCTGCTACAAATTTGTTTTTTTTTTTGAGATTGAATTGAGGTCAACTGTTTTCTTTCATTTCGGAAGTTGAATGATCTAAAACTGTTTTTGTCTAGCCAATGCTTTTGACTGTGGAACTTAAAGTTTTGATTTGTGGATGATTTCATTTATCTCTATTAGAAGTCAGTTGAAAAATGGATTGGGGCATTAGTTCTCTATGCATCCGTCCTTTCGAAATGTAAACCATGAACGTCCTGATGGACAGTCTTGTTTTTCGCTGATGTGCTTTATCGCCTTTGTTTTTTTTTGTTCAAAACCTTTTAACTATCGACGCTTTTGTTCATCACGGTCAGAGCAATTAGTCTTTTGCGTTGCCGCCGTTTCGGATGGCAGATAGCAAACGTGCCGATGGAGAGTTCTTTTTCTTGCTGATTCTGTGGTTTTATTGCCTAAACCATTTGCTTTTTGATGATTTTTCTTTTGCTATCAGATTGTTTTTGGCAAGCGGTTGGATTTTTAGTCTTTAACGACGCCGCCATTTCAGAAGCCTTGTTGCTTGTCTCGCCGATACTGCGAAGTATTTTGCGTCTTGAGGTTCCAATGAATTAGTCATTAAAGGTTCTGATTGCCGATGGTTTCATGATCCACAGGGTCTGCTGTCAGTTTGGTATCCGCCATTGCGGAGGTCGATCACACTATTTTTTCCAACCTTTAAACCTTAGTGGTTTCGATCGTCGATGATTTTTGTTTTCACAAAACCCGTTGTCTGTCTACATTCCGTCGTTGCGACTGCATAGTGATCTATAGGCCTGATGTTTAGAGGTCCTACTTGCTGATAGATGTGGAATACGCCGATGCTTAAACTTTAGAGCTTTCGATCGTCGACGTTTTATTTTTCCGCGGAACCCTTGGTCTATATGACTTCCGCCATTGTGGCTTCTTAGTGAACTAACCGTCTGACATATAGTTGTTCCATTCACCGATGAAGATATTTCTGCCTGATGCTTAGTATTTTTCCCGCCAGTGAGGGTTTTTTTCTCGCCAGTGAGGGTTTTTTCCCGCCGTTTTTGTGTGCTTTTACTCTATTTTATGGGATGGCATACTTTTTTCGTCATTTTGGTCGAGTATAGGTTTTCTCTGAGATAAAGAGCGTAGTTTAGGGTTCATATTGGCAGTTACATTGCTATGATTCATGCTTTCATCAGAGAATTTTCGTATTAGTCCAGATGCGGCCTGGATTTAGAAAAAGAGTCTGTTTTATCGGGCTTGTGATTCTAGTTTGGACAGTGGATTTAGCAGTTTTTCAAGACACAAACTCGTAGGATTTCTTTGTTTTGTCACTTTTTCTTTTCATGCAGTAATACTGTGTATAGTTTATTTTACAGAATGCATACGTAGGAAGTAAATAGACTGATACAGTTTTTTTGGTTATGTGTATGACAGGGTGATTGCTGCTGTAAAGAAGATATGTCTAAAAGACAAAGCAGAAGAGAGTTGGCTGAAAATGAAGAAGCAGAGATGAAGAAAAGAGAAGAAGAAAGTGAGGGTCTAAGAACTCAAAAGGACCAATAGATTATTGAACAGATCGATAGCAGTAGAGGCCCAAGCTTGGGAAAAGTTCATTAGTGACCAAGCCAGTCCGTCTTTATAAAAGTGCTATTAAATTTTAATTTAATGTAACGTATTGTACAACACTCACTAAAAGACAAAATTGTGGGATTGAACAGTTAGGGGAGCCCAAAGGTCACTCGGGGGCAGCCCAAAGGTTTTACTATTTTGTAAAAATATAGGAGAGTTAGATGTACGCATAGCAGACTTTTTCCCAGATAGATTTGTGAGAGTATGTTGTAAGAAGAACTATTTCCTTTTGCAATAAAGAATTACAAGTTTCGTGTTGGAGAAAGCTTGGTGAAATGTTTCAAATGTTGTGCTATGGATCTGTTGAATGTGAACTATTTCATTTTCATCTTATGTCCATTAACTGTGAGATCGTTCTAACTCTTTGAACCTATGTTCATGTTATCAATGCACTCTAGTTTATTCTATGAAATTTCCACTGTGAGTAATGAAGGCTTTCATAAACAATAAGTTATCTTGTTGTTCATTCTTCTATTAATGTTCATGTGTTCTGAAATAAGTAATAGCTATCTGTGATTTTTCTTAATGCATGCGCAGAAATACATTACTCATTGATAACTGATAGTTTTGCTCCCTAGGGATAGGTTAGTTAGTTAAATTTATTTTCTTGCTGTGTGTGATTTAGATGTGAGAGAGTTAAGATGAGATGTAAGAACCTGCGCATCACATTGTGACCACTCCTCGTATTCTCTATCAATCTGCATTTTATATAGGCACTTGCATATCATACTTAAATTCAAAAAACTAAAAATATACACGGTGGACTGGGTCGTAACCGGTAGAACCTTTTAATTTGTTACTTGACCTATGGTAGCCTGACTGTAAACCGGACGGATTCCCCATAACAAACAATAACGAGCTAGTTGGGAATGTTATTGGATAGAATCCCTAACTGTTGTTACCTACGATTTTCTAGGCCTCAACACTTTCATATATGTTTTCATAAAAAAATTCAATAATTATTAATTTATTATATTACCAATATAGATTCATATTAAACTTGGATAATAAGTATTAAGGAATATCAAATTTTTTGAAGTGTAAATTTATTTATTTTAAATGCTTTACAAAAACAGAAGTTACAACTTAACAAATTTGACGCTTGATCCTTCATAAATCTGAATTTATAATACATCTTCAATATTATTTATATCTATGCTCCATTAATGCTCCATGGAACTACTTCGTCCCAATGTTGTCGGCATAGTTAGAAAAACTTGTGCCTCAACATGTTCGGGTGATTAAAAAAGGTAAGTGACAATAATGTGCATTCATACCTTAAAAACAAGTTATTAGTCCATGTCGAAGGCCAGGGTATTATTGTATTCAATCAACATTGACTATGTATGAGATCTGGATGACTTAACTGCAATATAACATTTTAACCAAAGTTTTTAACCATTTATTTATTTATTAACATAAAAATAATTTGTTTTGCAATGTCATTGGATTATAATTCAAAGTGTTATTTCCCCAATGACGACGTAGAAAATGGGGAGCAAAACTTAGTAATAAATGTAAGGTTGTGACTGGACTAGGCCTTGTCATGTATCTGGTGACATTATCCAAACCCATAATTGCATTACTACTGTGGCATAATCTAGGCGACTATGATTGTTGTTGCTTGTCTCTTCACCAATACCACTGCCACCGCCACCACCGTAGGACCATACAACCACCTTTTCCATGATGTATGAATCTATATACAATCCATTCGCATATATTTGTTCTTGAAAAGGTGAAGCTTCCTCCAGCTTGGAATTGTGGTCAATGCCATTGATCCAACTTGCTTGGAAGAAACTATGAGGTTGGAAATGATGGCCAAAATAAACTGAGAGAAACCACCTTCAACAATTCAGGAATAATAATACAACCTAATAAAGCAATATTATTCAACATAACAAAACAATGGATTCCATTCTTAGAAAAGTATGATAGAAGAAAAATTTTAAAACGCTATAATGGAAAAAGCATACAAGTGATGGAAACTAACCTTCAACATAAGACCAACAACTCTCTCAAGTGAGAGTTGAAAGAAAGAAGTATCATTTGCTACTCGTGCATATGGATTTGGATCTAGATATAGGTATGTATCTTAACCTCGAATGCATTATTTTTAGCCTCCTTTGATTTTTTTGGTGCCCCTGATCGTAATGGTCGGGTAGCTAAGTCAAAGATTTTAAATAAAAGTCATAACAAGTCTTTCCCATTTGGTTGTATGTGTTGTAGATATCTTATAAGGCATTATGCAACTAAGGCTTGTTAAGCTGAAAAAAATAGAAATATGTTAATTCAACAATACCAAAGTCAAATGGATGAGCTCAAGGAATAATTGAAAGCTACATAGGATCATGCTATTCTTCATACTACAAGGATGAATATCTATGTGACTCCATATTCTCCTAAGACCGTTATTTCAATCAAGTAAATGATTATGATTTTCGTGTATATTTTTGAGTCTGTATATAGGTATCTTTTGTTCTAAATCATGATATCATGTAGGTAGTAGTTTTATTTTAATTAGTTGACTTTCAGTTTTATTTTAAACTTCAAATACATATTTATAGGAAGTAGCTACAAAATCTTAAATTCCATAACCATTTCTCAATATCATTTTATTTTAATTTTTTTAATTTTGTTGTTTTGTAGATGTTGTACATCGAATGCTAAAAGACTACAATTGGAATTGCTACCTAGATTTTGGGGTACATTGGATAGATAACATGCAAATTGAAATTGAATTTCAAAAGATTACTAAGCAATTGGAATTTCCTCGGGGCAGGTATGCTCGGCAGGATTATTTTTAGTTAGACACTACAGGCACAAAAAAGCTTATTCCTCAATTGAACCCAATCGATCTACGGACAATTATGGCCAAGGAATAGTTAATTTATCATAAAAAAGAGAAATGTGCCCAATTATTTTTTGAGTACATGGATATTGAATGAGTAAGTTTATGTTTCTTATTGTGAAGAAGATTAACCACTTGAGGCCCATAGTTTGAACTAGATTAATTCAAATAGTTGTGATCATATAAATTGACTTACATGCCTAAGAGTTATATTGCTGCAATCGATGAAAACGGATATGAAGCTATCTACACCCGATACACATGCGATATAGCTGGCTGCAACACTTACCCCCAACTGCCAAACCTTTGGGAAATTCTGTCTTTGAATGGGACAACATATTTGTATATATTCCCAACACTATTCTCAAAGCTTCCAAACTTCAACATTGTATAATCTGTACAATATGGCACTAAACTTCATTTTG
Organism: Pseudotsuga menziesii; assembly: GCA_001517045.1. NCBI lineage: Eukaryota > Viridiplantae > Streptophyta > Pinopsida > Pinales > Pinaceae > Pseudotsuga > Pseudotsuga menziesii. Next base: position 39,334 of record LPNX010326447.1, read on the forward strand.
ATTCATTAAAGTCATATATATATATTTGAAAACTAACTGACAAGGACACTGACCTGCCCAAATAACCACCCCACAACCATTTTAAATTGGATTAAATTTCAATTCCTTCATAGTTAATAGCGTTAATAGACGTAGGCTATTACACAAATTATCCTTTCAGCCCTATTTTTTTTGTGGGAATCTTTGAATTCATTCATTTACAAAATTATATGTTACTTGAGGTACTCCTAAGTCCTCTGAAATTGCATAAAACGGAATGTCTAGTTACATCTCAAGAAAACGCGAACAAGTAAAATTGATAATACTGACTTCTTCTGGTTTTTACTACTTTACTGATTGACTTTTGATAAGATTGATAACTCAAAAAAACAATCCTATTACGGAATACATTTCCACTGATTAGCATGGAATTTGCTTTATTTTCCAAACAAAACTATAGTGGACTACTCCGACTGTCGGGGAAGTGTTACCAACAATGTACATGAAACAAATATATGTTTCCCTTAGCCTTCTTCCTTCCTATTGTTTTTCCAGACATTTTTCTCAGCATAGTGTACAATGTATTCAATAAATTTGGTACGTTCTCACCTTCCCAGCATCCGCAAACTTCCCAGTTCGAACGGACTTTTCGATATCAAGTTCTGTCTTTTCTAATCTCGTCTTTCTGGCATTTTCTTCTTATCTTCGTAATGTAATGTTGTGTGTTATCAATTTCCCTACCACTTATTTCCTTCGTATGAACTGTTCCATGCAAATACCTTATTTCATTTTAATTAGTTATGTCCTGAAATTAACTTTTGGTTTCCTCTTCGCATGGTTTTACATTATGGATTGTCCAACTGTCATCGATTAATCAAAATTATATCAATAACCCTCCAAATAAAATGTGCAACGGTGGTCATTTGGTAGTGCCACTTGTTTTGATGATTTTCCTTACCCTTCCTTCGGTCTATGATGTTCAATATTGCCACTGTTGGATTCTCATGATATTTCCTTTACGCATGTTTGGTTTACCACATTGGATGCATGCAGTGCACATGCATCTCTCCTATTCATGATAGATCAAATGCCAAACCATTGATAAGGATTTGAGAGGGGACCTTGGATGATGGGGGAAAAAGCACAGGCCAAACCATTGATAAGGATTTATGAGGGTGTTGAGGCCTAGAAATTCACAGGTAATAACAGCAGGGGATTCTCCCCAGTCAACGTTCCCAACTAGCCCGTGACTGTTTGGTATAAGGAATCCGTCCGGTTTGCGGTTCGGCTACCGTAGGTCAAGTAACAAAACAAAGGTTTTACTGGTTGCGGCCCGGTGCACCGTGTACGCTTTTGTATTTTTTACTTAAAGTATGAGATGCAAGTGCCTAATTAACCATGTAGGGTGATGAAGGATGCAAGGAGCATTCACAACGTGATGCACAGGTTCTTACCTCTCGTCTTAGAACTCGCTAGCATCTAAATCACATATGCAGAAATAAAGTCAAACTAACTATCTATCTATCTATCTACCTATCTATCCCCGGGGAGCCAAATTGTAACTTATTTATGAGTAATGTGTATTGTGCATGCATGATAAAGAGAAATTACAGATAGCTGATATTCCTTTCTACAACACATGAACGATTAAAGATATTTAGACAATCAGATAGCTAATTGTTTATGAATAGCATACATTACTCATGGTGGTAATTCCACAGAATAAACCAAAAATCATTCAAACAAGAACATAGGCTCTAAGAGTTAGAACGATCTCACAGTTAATGGACAAAAAACTAAAAAAACGAAATAGTTCATCTTTCCGCAATCCACAGCATAACATTTGGAAGTCCCACAAATCTTTCTCCAACAGGAAAACAATAGTTCTTTATTGTTGTTGGAATATAATCCGTCAGGATTATACGTTAGTGTACATAATAGGAATGTGAACAGTTACATAGGAAGATGAAAAGGATGATGAAGCTCAACCACCATATGAATTGTATAAATGTATGCATTAGCCATGAATAGAATTGAATCGGGAGTTATACCTATCAGTGGTATCAGAGCGGGTGCCTGCTATAACTCCTGGCTGCATTTCAGTCCTGGCTGCATTTCTGTCTTGGCCCCTCCTGGCTGCCAGACTGCTCACTCATTTTCCTCAGTCTGCAGATTGCATGCATTGGTGCATGCGTTGGCTGCTCTAACCTCCATGAATGATGCGATTTCCATCTCCCGTAACTCTGCGTTCTTTGTGATTGTCAAAACCCTAATCCATTGAACCTTGGTGCAATTGGAGTTGCGTTGAATGTGTGAGACCATCTCACCATTCTTTGCCTTTGTGTGGAGACCATTCCTGGTACACAATCATGTTCTGAATATTGTTTTTGTGATTGTGCTCTATCAAATATTGTGAGATATCTGTGAGGAGCCTATGCATTCCATATTTGAAGCCATAATAATACTGTTTGATTTGTGTGAGTTGGATTGCATGGGTGAAATACAACCTTAATGAGAAGGGCATATCGTGAGAGCTACAACTTCGACTGATAATTGAAAGCTGCGACCGACAGAGATTGGAGACGCCTTGTTGTTGAATACTCGGGCCTTTTCATTTGCATGAAGACTTAAACTGTAATTTATTTGAAGCGCAGTGAAGGAAGACCGTTGGTGGAGACTCATGCTCTCATACATTTGCGTGGAGGTAAAAGCGAATGAGTATGTGTTTCAATTAATTCATAAACCCTATATTTTTACGTGAAGTCTATTTTGGAGCCGTGGCCGTTGCTTGAAGAGTTTTTTCTCTTCTACGAATTGATTGCTATGAATTGGAGAAATAAATGCTGCGATTTTGAGTCTCGTCTTGGAAAACTGTTGCGACTTCCTTCCATTGTCCTGAACGTGTGAAGACTGACTCTGAAACTGAGTGAAGAAGCTCACGACTGTATACAATTGCATGGAAGCTGTTGAGTCCATCTAGACTTGGAGTTGTCTCTGGTGCATGTGAAGACTGCATTGAAGACTGCGTTGGAGATATAATGTATGCTACGAGCTGTGAGTTTGTATATATGCTGCGAGCTGTGAGTTTGAATCGATGAGCCATAGCTGTTGTAAATACTATAGCTACGATTCTCTCTTTGTGCCGGTACTGAGATCGTGAAGACATGTGCTTTTATTAAAATTTGGGTAGAATCCAGATGGTATGAGACGCGATTTCATAAGGGACTATTGTTTCTGTTGCAATGACTTTGAAGATGACAAGAATACAAAAACCCTAAATTTACCCTAGACTGCTGCGTGCGTTGAAAACTGCCTGATTGAACTTACTTTGTTTTATTTTAGTAGAAGACTGGATTGCCAGCTCTTAGAGGAAGTCTATGCTATAAGATCTGGCTGAACTGAATGATTGTATATGCTGCGCCACTCTGAGTGAATCACATTTATGTATTGAAGAATATAAGTCTGTAGTTGCTTAGAAGACTGCTATACCTAACCCTAATATGTAACCACGCTATCTTGGCTTTGAGAGAAATGAGAGCACTCTTTTGTTGCTGCAACTAAAGAATTGCTGTAAACTTCTGATCCATCAGAGTTATTTCTTCTCTGTAGAGTGCTACAAGTTATTGATGTAATTAAAATGTAGTTCATATGTAATATCACTCTAGAATAAACAATAATCAATTACATAATTTGATTGTAAAGTAGTTGCATTTTGAGTCCACTCATAGGCTCGAAACTGTGACTAGTATAGGAGAAGAGTGTTGTTGTTTGCTGTGACCGCTTTGAAGACTGATTATCTTTGGCATTGGCTTAAGGAAGGTGGCAGAGACTTAGACCTGCACCTTTACTCTTTCTTCTTTTTGTTTTAGTTGCAGATTCATCACAGAAGATGCAATCTATAGCATCTGTAGTTGGTGTCACTCTCTCTGGCAAAGAGAGAGGCAGAGGAAGAAGAAAATTCAGAGGCAGAGAGGGAAGAAACAACTTCAGCAAAAGATCAGATTTGCAGTGCAAGCATTGTGGAAATACTGGACACACATCAGATCAATGTTGGGCTTCGTGGGACTCCATCAAAGATAGACATAACCAGAAGAAAGATGACAATAAAAACCAAGATGCTAGTAAATATTCTGATTCTGCTCATTGTATTGTTGCACATTGAAATCTTGGAATTAATGAAATGACTTCACTTTCATCTTACAAAGATTGTTGGCTGCTTGATACTGGTGCAACATCACACATGACTTTTAGAAAAGACTGTTTTGAAGAACTTAATGAAACAATAAATGGCATAGTGTACTTTGTAGATAAGTCAAGTCTTAAACCAAAGGGAATGGGCACCATTCGACTGAAGATGCCTGGATTTACTGATTTCTTGTTAAAGAATGTTCTTTATCTTCCAGAGTTGCAGAGAAGCCTGCTATCCTTGGTGGAGATTTGACAGCGAGGCCATTCCATCCACATGTTTGATGGAATCGTAGAAATAAGAAAGTCCTCTGACAACCAAGTCATCATGACTGGATACGAAGATGGGAAGCTGCTGAAGCTAAAGGGTTCATCTGCAAGAGTTCATAACTATGCCTACCTCTCTCAGCATGGAGAAGGTAATTTGTCATCAAGTTTATTGTGGCATGCAAGATTTGGTCATCTAAATTATAACAGTCTTTGTTTGTTAAGAAAGAATGGTGTATTTGGTTTGCCCACCATTCCCAAAGAGAAGACCAAATGTGATGCATGTATATTAGGGAAACAAAGTAAGCTGCCCTTCCATGAATCTAATTTCAGAGCAAGTAGAAAATTAGAATTAGTGCATTCTGATTTATGTGGCCCAATGCCAACTCCTTCTGCCAATGGAAATAAGTATTTTATGACCTTTGTTGATGACTACTCAAGAATGTGTTGGATTTACTGTTTAAAGACAAAATCAGAAGCATTTCAAACATTCAAAGACTTTCATGCATTGATAGAAAAACAAGCACAATAAAAAATTGGTACACTTCGTACTGACAATAGGAAAGAATACACTTCAAATGCTTTTGAAGATTATCTTCGCCAACATAGAATTGCACATCAAACTACTGTTCCCTACAATCCTCAACAAAACGGTGTAGCAGAAAGAATGAACAGAACCATAATGAATATGGTTCACTCAATGATGTTTTTTGAGAATGTAAAACTAATGTTTTGGGGTGATGCAGTAAAATGTGCAGCCTATTTGAGAAACAGAAGTCCCTCAAATGCTCTTGATAACAAGTCCTTTCAGTCAGGCATCTCAGAGTTTTTGGTTCCACCTGTTATGCCTTGATTCCAAAGGAGCAAAGAAACAAGCTTGGTGCTCGAAGAAGAAAATGCATTTTCCTGGGGTACGAAGAATACTCCAAGGCATACCGTCTGTATGATGAGGTAAACAAGAAGTTTGTTATTTCCAGAGATGTCATTTTTCTTGAGACTAATAAAAATGACCAGTCCATTGAGAGACATCTTGATCATTTGGAAAAATATCCTCATCCAAAGACATATTCTGAAAATGAATATGAAATTCCAAACCTTGAAGGGGGGATTCCTATTCTGGATCAACCTTTGGAATTTCCATATGAAGCACCAAATCCCCCGCATGAAGAAGTTCCTGCTACTTCACCTGAACAAGAGGTTCAACTGGATGATGTGATTGAGATAATTGGAAGACTCTCAATCAATGATGAAGCACCACCAGCTGATCAACCGGGACCATCACGGAAGATTCTTAAATGGGCCACAAAGACACTTGAAAGTGTCCATCCGGATGAAGTTGGAAAGACGGGAACGAGAAGTTTGAAAAGACATGAAGATGGAGGAGAAGCAGATAATTCAGGTGATGACATGGATGTATCATTTTATTGTGAATGTAATTTATCTGCTAACTTTGAACCAACTTCCTTTGAAGAAGCTTCTACTCGAGCTGAGTGGAAAGAAGCTATGCAGAATGAGTATGATGCACTCATGAAGAATGGAACTTGGAAGCTGGTTGACCCTTCAGTTGGAACCAAACCAATTGGCTGCAAGTGGGTGTACAAGAACAAATACAAATCAGATGGCTCACTTGACAAGCACAAAGCGAGGCTTGTAGCAAAAGGCTATGCACAAAAGGAAGGAATTGACTATGAAGTTCTCTCCTACAACAAAATGGGCTACCATCCGTACCTTACTCTCTTTAGCTGCTCAGAAAGGGTGGAAAGTTCATCAAATGGATGTGAAGACTGCTTTCTTGAATGGAGACTTGAAAGAGAATGTCTTCATGTCTCAATCAGAAGGATTTGTTGTGAAAGGAAAAGAAAAAAAGGTATGCAAGCTTGTCAAATCCTTGTATGGCCTAAAACAAGCGCCTCGTGCATGGTATGAAAAGTTAACCGAGTATATTTTGAAGTTAAATTCCGAACATTTTGATCTTGATGATGCAACACTATTTATAAAGAAAGTTGGAAGATCTGTTGTGTATCTTGTGGTGTACGTAGATGATCTTTTGATGACAGGGAACAATGAGAGCTATATAGCATCCATAAAGAAAGATTTGAAAAATATCTTTGAAATGACAGATATGGGACATCTCCACTATTACTTAGGAATTGAAGTCACTCAACATCCTAAGTACATATTCCTATCTCAGAAAAAATACGTTGGAGAACTACTAAACAAATTTTGCATGACAGAATGCAATCCTATCTCTACTCCAATGGAACAAAAAATGAAGCTCACATCAAGCGAAGGGAAAGAATTTGAAGATGCGACCAAGTATCGACAACTTGTAGGAAGTCTTATCTACCTTACAACAACTAGACCAAATATTTCTTATGTTGTTGGCATACTTTCAAGGTTCATGCATAAACCTTGTGAAGAACATTGGTCAGCTGCAAAAAGAGTTCTAAGATACTTGAAGGGGACTCAAGATGTTGGACTTAAGTACTCTAAGGTGGATGACTTCAAACTTATTGGGTACTCAGACTCAGATTTTGATGGCGATAAGTCGACAGGAGTATCAACTTCTAGATACACTATGAGTCTTGGATCAGCAGCTGTCTCATGGAGATCACGCAAACTGTCAGTTCTGGTAGATTCAACAACAGAAGCAGAATATGTGGCTACAGCTGAAGCAACGAAAGAAATAGTATGGCTCAGGAAGATACTTGAAGATTTGCAAGAAAAACAAGAGAACTCCACTCCATTATTGATCGACAATACTTCTGCAATCAAGCTAGCTAAGAATCCTAGATTCCATGATCGAACCAAACACATCAACACAAAGTATCATTTGATTCGACATCATGTAAAGGCCAAGATAGTCCATATTTGACATTGTTCCACAAATGATCAAGTTGCAGACATCTTCACCAAAGCACTTGGACGAGAAAAGTTTGAAAGCTTCAGAAACATGCTCGGACTCACTAACACCCCTTCGGATTAAGGGGGGGAATGTTGGAATATAATCTGTCAGGATTATACGTTAGTGTACATAATAGGAATGTGAACAGTTACATAGGAAGGTGAAAAGGCTGATGAACCTCAACCACCATATGAATTGTATAAATGTATGTATTAGCCATGAATAGAATTGAATCGGGAGTTATGCCTATCAATTGCAAAAAAAAGTAGTTCTTCTTACAATATAGCTTTATATGTCTAACTGGGAAAAAGCCCTTTCTTCTTCTAAGTCTTCTATATTTATACAAAAAATGAGACTGGTGGGCTGCCCACAAATGACCCTTGGGCTTCCCAACTTTTCGCCTCCCAAAACTTTTCTCAAATGTTTACAAAATCATTACATATTACAAAAGTGACTAATTATTCACGAGGAGGGCCCTGCTTGAGTATTTAGGAATTTCTTCCACGCCAAAGCCTCGGAAGCGATGCCTTCAAATGCACAAGGCTCCAAAAATTGAATGTTTATCTCAAACTTTGCAGCTTGGTTCTTGATGGCCTCAATTCTGGCCACACTTAGACGAAGCTGATCCTCCAGTAGCTGTACAATGATGGCGGAATGATCTACTTCATTCCTCAAAATCTGGTCATCAAGGGCTTTAATGTGCTGCACTTTTTCCTCCTCCTCTCGATACCTCTTCTACAAAATTTCCACAAATGAATTGTGGTCTGGGAAAACATCTAGCCTCTGCTCAGCTTCGACCTGGAACCGGTTGTATGTAATTAGGAGCCTTCTGAAAATTTCTGTGCATGCTCCTTTAGTCTTTCTCACATCCTTTTCGAAATCTTCTGCTGTGTTTATAGCAAATTCTAACAGATCATAATTCTGCTGAAGGGCTTGTCTATCTTTCGAAGGCAGCTCTGCAAGAGTTTCTTCATTATTCTCCAACTGTGCCATTCTTGCTGTCAGGACTTCCAATACGTCCTGAGACCTATCAACAAAGTAAGAGGAAGTCTCCAGAATTTCCTCTAATCGGCCATCTATTTGCACAACTTTGCATCTTCCTTCTTCTATGGCGGTTTGCAGCTGCAGCATCTTGGTCTTCTGGGCTAGCGCATGCTCCTTGAAGGGTTGTAGAGTAACCTGCTGCTCTTTTGCTGCCTCTAAAGTGGTTGTTAGAGAAGATATATGTTCTTGAAGCTTCCTCCCTTGTTCTTGAGCTTGCTTCTCGTTTGCCTCCCAGGTGGTTTTTTGCAACTCTAGGTATTCAATCCTTCCCAGTAGCTGTTCCTTCTCCATCCTTAGCTCTTGATACTCTTGCTGCACTTTCTATAGACACTCTTGTGTAGTTTCCTTAACTTGTCTCTCCACCTGGAGGAGCTGTAGTTGATCCTTTGAGGATCTTATCTCTTTTTTCATGTCCTCATATTTCCTCTTCAGCTTATTGCTTTCCTCTCTCTCTTTTCTCAATGTGTCTTTCAATTGAGCAGAGGACTTCTTCGAGTGTTCCAAGTCTGTCATAATCTTGTCCACATTATCTTCCGAAGGATGAATCAGTGCAGCTCCAGCTCTAATGGTGAATCTTGGATCCCGGTCTGTTCCAAACACAATGGGTGTATCCGTTATCATTTTCCCGGGAATACCTCCTGTTTCAACCTTCCTTTCCGTTCTCTTCACAATCCTCTTTGTCTCCTTATCATAGAAAATAGTGTTGAAATCAGGGATTTCTTCACCCACCTTTTTTACAAAAGGGACCAGTTTAAGTGTGGGGACGACAGGTGTGCTGGCAGCAAGTAATTCTGGGTCCTGTACTTCGGGGTTTTCAATGTCCTAGGTCTGACCGCCAGCTGTGTCAGAGGCTGACTGTTTTGTCTCTGTCTGAGTCAGCTTTAGCCTCTCTGCTTCCTGTTTCTTAAGCTCCTCATCAAGTTTCTTTTTCTTTTCTTCTTCTTCTTTCCTTGCATCTTTTTCTGCTTTTCTAGCTACCTCTTTCACAACTTTTCTTTTCTCTTCTTCTTCTGTGTGCAGCCACCCTGCAGCTTCTTGCGCCAACCTTTGGGCTTCCTCATTTCTTCTCTTAGCTTCTTCCTCAGCTTTTGCTTGTTCATCTCCCTTCCCACCCTTGGTGGTGATCTTCTTCTTGAACCTTCTCCTTAAAGCTGTTATGTTCAATGCACTTCGGAAGACAGATTCTTCTCTATCCCAATGGTGGGTGTATTCAAAATGTACATTGTTTTCTTTACAATGTTCAGCTACTTTACCGCGGGAGTCATTTCTATGGAAGGGCATCTCGTCGAAATGAAACCTTTCCAACTCTTCTACAAAATCATCCGCTTTCTTCACTCTGGTAAACCTGTAACTTCCTAACTTGAAGGGCAAAGGAGGATAGGCAGCATTCTTATGCTCAAACAGAAAGCTCCCTATGCCATCCAAAAAGACCTGCCTATATGCCTCCTTGTGAATGATGTAGTCCGTGGTGTATTTGGGCAGTAGGGAGGGCGCTCTTGAACCTCCAAACATCCTGAAGTAAAGGCCATCCTCAGTCAGATAGTAGTCTGCATATTCCTCAATTACTTGTAGTGCCTCCTCTGACATGCAATCACACTCCTTCAAGAAAATGAGCGTATACAATGGCATAATGAAGTGTTCACACACTTATTGATAATGACTATGGTACTTGTGTGCCCACAGTGGCTTATATGCAGAATAAACAGGCATCATCTCCCTGTCCTAGATGCACCTGAGGCCGGGGAAAGGTTGATTGCACAATATACAATCGACAAGTATGGAACTCATATAGAATTCAGACCTCTTCTGGGACACTCCTCCCAAAGCAGAGGCCATGCAGGCTGAAAGACTGTTTGATACAATTTTGGCCCAATCGAAAATGGTCCCTTGGGTTGCAACATAAAAAATAATGGGAATCCACTCCAATTTGAATATTTTCCCATGTGCTCTTCCAAAAATTCTGTTAAGCATTAAAGCTATGAACCTGTATGGGGCCCTTAAGCTTACTGTGTCATATTCTCCTATTGGTCTAGTTCTGAAATGTTTTCCAGGAAACAGCATTCTTTTGAGGGTCTCCACAAGGTCCATTCTGATTTTGTTCAACCAGTCATTAGACAAAAATACTTGGGCTTCTGGCAGGTGGTAGGCCAGGGCTACATATCCGGGGCTATAGACTGCATAGCCTTATTTGTCAACATTTTCCAGGATCATAGTGGTGACATCTGCTGGGGGCAGAATCCAACCAATTACTTCAGAGCATGGGAACAGCTCTGGTCTGGTGGCAATCTTCATCAGTGAAGATCTCTCTATATTAGCATATATGCTTTCTTCCTCCAAGCCCATATCAGGAACTTCTCTGCGCGTGATCAATCTATATATCTCTCCCCACTGGTACTCAGGTTCTACACCAGATATACACTTGGTGTCTTCATAGATGTATTTAGATTTGGTAATAACTTCCACTTCGGGCTCCTCCTCGACCATAGGGGCCTTCTTCTTTTGCCTCTTTGACATTTCGAGTTCGAAATCTTCCTGCCATATATGAGATTGTAAACATTAAGCTATTTCCAAATAATTTGCAAACATTGAGACATCAGAGTGCAGTATTTCAATTCATCTATGTTTAACATGACAGAAGTAATTAAATGAAGCAAATATGTGCATGCATGTAAGCTGAAATGGATTAACTAACAGAACTCTGGTGAGAAACGAAATCTACATTAAAATGAAGAAAATTTGGGCTCGTTGTGGGTGCCATAACTATCGCACTGCGTGGGAATAATAGAGGCACTATGCAAGTTTTTCAATGGTGTGATTTTAGGAAACAAACTGTCTGCATGAATCTATAGTCAGTAATACACTGCGACGCTATATAACCCCTACCTGACTCGAGGTCGAAACCGGCCGCGCTCAAACGAAACTACTTGAAATGGTGCGGCTTCGACGGATACGGGTAGTGTGAGAGGGGAAACTAATCTAGGCATCACAGGGAGGGCCACAACCTTTCTCTACCAAGACATCATCACCGGGCATATTTGGTGCAGACAACGTAACGACCGTCTGCACCAAACCCCCCATTCTCTAAGCCCAGGGTTGAACTACATCACGGCTGTGAAGTAAAACACCCTATGGGTGAAAATTCCCCCCCACTGACAGTTACAATACATTCCCTCTACTATATATGCATGTAATTATGGGGTGAAGATAACAGCCGCAACAAAAACCTAACCGTGTGAAAAATCACCAAACGCTCAAACGGAACGGGACAATGCAATAGAAGCCTACCTGGAAACGCTGCATGAACGATGGGAAGAAAGTGGTCAAGCTTCCACGGTTGAGCCACCTAGATGCGGGTACCGACAATGGGGTCCTTGCGAGCTCGAGAGAACGACAACAACGAGAGCGACAGTTGAAAAAACAATAGAATAATAAAACCTCGACCCCACGTCTATAAAGTCAATCACGAGCGGCGGGGAAAAATAAATCGGATGGAGAAACTTCTAAGGATCGGAGGTTTGCAATACTAATTCCTTCCGTAAAATCGGGTGGTGAAATCACTAAGCTAGCCGCCGAGACATCCGCATAGGAGCTCATAGGACTAAAGTCAGAGAGATAGTGGGATCAGGAACCATAATGGCGGAGGCATCAAAGACAAATCATTTCGCAACGTAAGGTCTGAATCGAAAGAGAAAACAACTAAAACCTCAGAAGGATAGTGCTTTCGTCAGCTGCAATGGCAAAGTCATAAAGGGCGCAACCTTCCGCAACGTCAGGGTTTAAAACGACTGGACAACCGGAAAAGATAGAGCTTTCCGTAGCCGCAACGGTGAGAACACAAAGGACATCACATCCCGCCTTGCAAGTCGGAAGAGAAAACAATTAGAACGGTGGAAGGTTAGCGCTTTTGGAAGCTGCAACGGTGGAAACCCAAACTGAAGGAGCGGGGAAAATAACAGAGCAAGGTCCGAAAAGTCACGCGATAATCGAGAGACTTAACAATCTACCGTCTGCAACGGAGAAAAATGAAAGACTAAAATGCTCCGACTCGAAAGCAACAAATCAGCCGATTAAGCCAAATGCGTCGGAAAAAATAACGAAGTCAAACTGATTATCTATCCGCAATGGCGGCAGAAAAAGGCAAATAACTTTCAATTCAATCATTTGAAAATGCATTGAAAGGCAATGAAAAATAAAAAAACAAGCAGTGGATCGTTTCAAGCATCAGAAAAAAACCTTTCTGAAGGATCATCAGATCAAATGAAAGAAGAAATCAAAACGATATAAGCAAAAGGAGGGTCCCGAAATTTTTTGAATTTTGGGAAAATGTTGCAGCTGCAACAGAGGGGTAGGAGACGCAACCTTCTATCCACTTGAGAGAAAGAGAAACATACTTGGATCAAAACGTTGTATAAGCAGAGCCATCTTACTTCTACTTTCTTGAGTTCATTTTTTGCGCCTCCAAATTCTCCCTCAACATTGCATTTGGAGATCAAGACAAGGCTAGAGGGAATGCCTTGTACGACAATTCCACGCCACCTACAACAGATTTGGATTAGAGCTCTTACCACTGGTGACAAGCAATCCCTAAAGACAAGAGAATTTTCAACAATGCCTTTCACTAACTCCTCCATATTGGCGACTATGATAGAAGGAAGGTGACATTTGTGAAGCCCAAATTATATTAATCTTTGATGATTGGGAAACTGAATATAGAAAAGGTGCGCACATCAACAAAAAATTGAGCATGAAAGAGTTTCCATGTGGTAAGAGATAAAGTGCTATTAATAATGGAACCAAGAACATAATGGAACAACGATGGTGGCTTTTGTTGTTGGAAGGATCACCCAAGTCATGCTTAATATCCATGATTTCTCTAGGCCAACAGAAATCAAGCTATGAGACAAAGTGGATTTGAGTATGAGAGAGAGCGACCACACAATTAACAGTGTGAACCAATCCAAACGTTAAGATTTGTCAAATCAGAAAGCATGAGGCCCAAAGTCACAATGCTTCCATGAGTTTATCAAAATCATGGTAGTAAGAATCTAACTGTTGGACTTATGTAATTACTCCACAACATCAGCTATCGGAAATTTGAAGAGCCATCACAGTTCAGCTTGTGGCCGCTGCAACATTGAAGAGCCACGGCATCACCTCAAAGCTTGACAAAACAACAAATTATTAAAACATAAAAAACCATTTTTATATGTTAGTTGAGCGGATCTATTTTCTGAATAGGCAGCGTAGTTTATATTTCTGTCAGCGTAGTTTATATTTCTGTCATACTGTAACAGAGCATTAACATATTGTAAATCATTTAGACAGAGAAGCCCATTTTTTTAGCGAAGGGCCTATTAGCATTTAATGGCAGACTTAGTAAAAATCCTATAAATACTTGCATTGTAAACCATACTTGACACGCTGAAAATGAATAGCAGAGCATAATAAAAACAAAGTTGAAACTTTGATATTTTCATGTGTAATTTTGTTTTTGAAAAAACTCAGGTTTTTTTTTATTTTTTTATGTCGGGTTGTTGTAGCAGCTCATGTTTTAGTGTGAATATTGTTTATTTATTCAGTAGAATATGTGTGATAAGTTTCTAGGCACAGGGTCATCAAATTAGTGAAAAATAGTGAACTGCAATAGAGCTGTGCGTGAGTTGTGAGTGACGTCAGCAGTCGCAGCTAGTGGATTTAAGCGTATAGAGTGTTGTTGGCTGTAACAGCCAGCTGCAATACCTTCTTCTGGGTACTGTTAGTAGTAGCAGCCGAGCTACAATAGTTCTGTAGGAATAGAAATTGATTTTGTAAAGTCTGTCAATGAGTCGCAGCCAGCAATGTATGACTTTCTTGTAGGTTGTTTTTGAAGTTGTTTGTAAAGTTTTTAGTGATGCTGTTGAAGTAAGCGACACTCCCCTTCCTTCCCCACAGTGGTATTAGAGCTTGGTTAAGTTTCATCTCTTATTTAAGAGTCTGGTTAAGTTTTATTGCTCATTTGTTTTTGAAATTAATTGAAATGGCTACTAACAGCAGTGTAGTATAGCCAAAAATTCCAGTGTTGTCTGAAAGGAATTATGACACATGGTTTATTAAGATGAGAACTATCCTGTGTGCTCAGGATCTTTGGGAGTTTGTTACGATTTGCTATCCTGAACCAGCTAATCAAGTGACTGAGTTGGATTTGACCAATGCTGAACGTGTTCTGCTGAATGAAAATGGGAAGAAAGATAATAAAGCTCTTGGTCTTATTCAGCAAGGTCTGAGTGAATCTATTTTTCGGAAGATATCAAGTGCTGAGTCTTCAAAGAAAGATTGGGACACTCTTGAAATGTGCTATCAAGGTGTGACCAAGGTGAAGAATGTTAAGTTGCATCATTTAAGAAGAGACTTTGAGAATTTGAAGATGAAAGATAGTGAGACTGTTGATAATTTCATGACAAAAGTCATGAGTGTTGTAAACCAGCTACGGTAGTATGGTGAAGATCTTCCAAATCAGCGTGTAATTGAAAAACTGCTGAGATGTTTGCCGAAGAAATTTGAAGCAGTGGCTATTCCAATTGAAGAGTTTAAAAATATCAGTCAAATGCACATTGATGAGCTAACTGGTTCATTGCTTGCTCATGAATCAAGAATGAACAGGTATGATGACACTCCTTTAGAATATGCTTTTAAATCTCAGTTAAATGTTACTAGAGGTAGAGATAGAGGAAGATCTAGTAACAAAGGAAGAGGAGGACGAAGTGTTGGTCATAGTGACAGCATAAATGATTCTGAAAATGAAGAGAAGTTACAGTAGAGTACTCCTAACGTAAGGGGGAGTAGCAGTAGAGCACGATAGTCAGGAAATTAGAGGTATGATAATTCTAAAGTTCAATGTTTTTATTGTAGGAAATTTGGGCATTTTGCTAATAAGTGTTGGAAGAAACAAGCAGATGCTAGTAAGTTGTCTACACACATGACAATGGAGACTGAATATGAAGAGCAAACTATGTTTTTGACTTGTAATATCACCCAGGAAAGTTCAAAAGATATTTGGTTTTTGGACAGTGCATGCAGCAACGACATGACTGGAAATAAGGAATTATTTTCAAGTCTATATACCAGCATAAAGTTTGAAGTAAAGTTGGGTAATGCCTATAAGGTAAAAGTTAATGGTAAAGGTGTGATTGTTGTGTCTGCAAAAGATGGTAAAAGAAGAACTATTCATGATGTTTATTATGTTCCTAGTTTGATGTGTAATTTATTGAGTGTTGGACAATTGTTGGAGAAAGAGTACAGAGTATTCTTTAAGAAAAATGTATGCACTATTTATGATAAATATCTAAGTAAATAGTTGATTTCCAGAGTAGAGATGACAAAGAATAGAATGTTTCCACTGACTATGAGAAATGATTTGACTAACTCTTTGAATACTTATAAAACTAAGAGTTTAGATCAATCATGGTTATGGCATTTGAGATATGGCGATTTACATTTTGGTGGTTTAGAATTGCTACAAAAGAAGCAGATGGTAAAAGGATTGCCTAGTATTGAGCAGCCAGGAGGCTCATGTGAAAGTTGTATATTGGGAAAGCATCATAGAGAGAAATTTATTTCTCGAGTCTCAAGTAGAGCAAAGGAACCATTGGAGCTGGTACACACTCATTTGTGTGGACCAATGCAAACACCTTCTTTGACTGGTAATGTTTATTTTATGTCTTTTATTGATGATTACAGTAAAAAAACTTGGGTGTATTTGTTGAAACATAAATCTCAAGCATTTGACGGGTTTAAATTTTTTTAAGCTATGGCTGAAAAAGAGAGCATTAGAGGAATTTTGGGGTCTAAAATGGGCCTCCTAAGGAAAATAATAAAATAATAGTTAAAATAATAAAATAATAGTTAAAATAATAAAATAATATTGATTAATTTTGGAGGAAGAAAGAAAAAAACTACTTTTTTGTTCGTATTTTCGACATATCTCATTGTGTTTTTACTCAAATTTCGATCGAGAGAGCTCGTTGGATACAAAATTTGATTCCGCATCCAACGAGTACACACACTGCATACTTTTGACGGACCCCGCTACCCCAAAATCAAGAAATACCTGAAAAAATGTGATGATGATGTCATCATCACATTTTTTCAGGTATTTCTTATTTTTGGGGTAGCAGGGTCTGTTAAAAGTATGCAGTGTGGGTACTCGTTGGATGCGGAATCAAATTCCGCATCCAACGAGCTCTCCCAATCGAAATTTGAGTAAAAACACAATGAGATATGTCGAAAATACGAACAAAAAAAGTAGTTTTTTTTAATGACAAATATGTCAATTCAACCATTATGGTTGAATTATTTTATTGAAATTCTATTGGTTCTTGAATTCCAACTCACAAAAACTTATTTTGGCACATTTTCTTATAAGGCCCATTTGAGACCCCAAATTTCCTCTAATGTAACAAATTTATTAAAGTCTTGAGATCATATGGAGGAGGTGAGTATATGTCAAATGAATTTATGGATTTTTGTAAGTATCATGGAATTAAAAGGCAGTTTACTACACGCTACAGTCCCCAGCAAAACGGTGTAGCAGAAAGGAAGAATCGAACCATTATGAACATGGCTCGAAGTGTGATGAAGGAGAAGCATCTTTCAAATGAATATTGGGGAGACACTGTTACTTGTTCAGTGTACATCCTGAATAGAAGCCCAATGAAAAGCATGAAGGACCGAGTTCCTCGACAAGCTTGGAGTGGTAAGTGTAGCAGCATATCTCATTTAAGAATTTTTGGTTGTGTAGCTTATGCACATGTACCTGAAGAGTTGAGGAGAAAGTTAGATGAAAGAAGTCAGAAATGTATTTTTGTTGGATATAGTGAGGAATCTAAAGCATATAGACTTTCTAATCTCATCACCAAGAAGTATGTAATTAGAAGAGATGTGGTGTTTAAAGAGGAAGAAGCATGGGATGGGAGCATTGATAAGTTAGTTGGTGAGGAAGTTGTAACACCTCACGCAGAAGATGAAAAAGATGAACAGGGCACACATGGAGGAAAGTTCACTCCACATACACCAGCAGCAAGGACACCTACTAGAACACCCAAAGCTCATGAACATGGTGAACCATCAAGTGTTGGTGGACGACAAGAAATAAGATCACAGGTAAGTAATGAATCGAATCCCACACTTATATCATTAAGAAATAGAGTTAGATGTCAAAAGACTAGAAGTTTAAGAGAACTGTATGAACAGAATGATGAAGTAGATCAATTTTCAAATTTTGCATTTATAGCATGTGATCCTATAGATTTTGATGAAGCTGTTAAAAAGGATGTTTCGATAAAAGCAATGGATGAAGAAATTGGTGCCATAGAAAGAAATAATACATGGAATCTTGTAGAATTACCTAAAGATAAAAATTGTATTGGTGTCAAATGGATTTATAAAACTAAGTTAAATGCTGATGGTGATGTTGAAAAATATAATGCAAGACTTGTTGCTAAGGGGTTTAGTCAACAACCTCAAATTGATTATAATGAGACATTTGCATTTATAGCCAGACTTGATACTGTAAGGATGGTATTAGTTATTGCTACTCATAATAAATTGTATGTACATCAAATGGATGTATTGCCTACATTTTTTAATTGATATTTAGAAGAAGAGGTTTACGTAAGACAACCTCCAGGATATGAGGTCGATGGACAAGAAGACAAAGTCTACAGATTGACAAAAGCGTTGTATGGATTGAAGCATGCACCCAGAGTTTGGTACAGCAGAATTGATGAATATTTGAATGGTGAAGGATTCAACAGAAGTCCAAGTGAACCAACATTGTATACAAAGGTAAACCAACAAGGTAAAATACTGATTATTTGTTTATATGTGGATGATTTGATATTCAATGGAGATCTGTCAGTAGATGAGTTCAAGAAAGCCATGAAAACAAAATTTGAGATGACTAATTTAGGAATGATGAAATATTTCCTTGGTATTGAAGTAATCCAATCTGAAGATGTTATTTTTATATGTCAGTCTAAATATGCAAATGATGTATTGAAAAGATTCAGAATGCTGAATTGTAAGCGAGCTGTAACTCCAATAGCAACTGGCACAAAACTCAGTAAGGATAATGATGGGTCAAAAATTGATCCAACGATGTATAAGAGACTGGTTGGAAGTCTCATGTACTTAACTGCAAAAAGACCTGATATAATGTTTGCAGTAAGTTTAATTTCAAGGTTTTTGGAAACACCAAAGTGTACCCACTGGCAAGCTGGAAAGAGAATCCTAAGATATATTGCCGGAACAACAAATTTTGGTATCCAGTATACATATAATTCAAATTTAAGTTGATTGGATACACTAATAGTTATTTTTCACATTCTATTGATGATAGAAAGAGCACATTTTGATATGTGTTCAGTTTTGGATTGGGATCAGTAGCATGGGCATCGAAGAAGCAGCCCATTGTGACACTATCCTTTGTTGAGGCAGAGTATGTTACTGCAACAACAACTGCATGTCAAAAAATTTGGATGAGAAGAACTCTTTCTGAGTTATAGCATGAACAAAATGAACCAACTCCAATCTTTTGTGATAATAACTCAGCTATTGCACTATCAAGAAATCACATTTTTCTCAAAAGAAGTAAACATATTGATACAAGATATCATTTTATTCATGAACTGATTAACAATAATGAAATCAATTTGCAAACTTGTTTACAAAACCATTGGGAAAATATTTGTTTGAACTTCATAGGAAAAACATTGGGGTTTGTAAGTTGTAATAGAAATCAAGTGTTACAATTTTTTTTTTTGAAGTGTAGTAATTAAGGGGGAGAATTTTGGAATTATGTAATTACTCCACTGCCAAGCTGCAACATATTTTGGAGTGGCAACATTAGCTGCCGAAAATTTGAAGAGCCATCATCATTTAGCTTGTGGCCACCGCAACATTGAAGAGTCACAGCACCGCCACAACGTCTCAACGCCTGATAAAACAACAAATTATTAAAAGATAAAAAACCATTTTTATATCTCGGCTGAGTGAATCTATTTCCTGAAGAGGAACTGTAGTTTATATTTCTGTCAGACTGTAACATAGCATTAACATATTGTAAATCATTTGAACATAGAAGCCCGTTTTGTTAGTGAAGGGCCAATTAGCATTTAATTTTTTGACTTAGTTAAAATCCTATAAATACTTGCATTGTAAACCATACTTGACATGTTGAATATGAACAACAGAGCATAATAGAAATAGAGTTGAGACTCTGATATTTTCATATGTAATTCTATTTTTGAAAAAACTCAGTTTTATTTTATTTTATGACGGGTTGCTGTAGCAGCTCGTGTTTTACTGTGAATATTGTTTATTTATTTAGTAGAATATGTGTGATAAGTTTTTGGACACAGGGGTCATCAAATCAGTGAAAAATAGTGAGCTGCAACAGAGCTGTGAGTGATGTCAGTAGTCGTAGCTAGTGGATTTAAGCGTATAGAGTGTTGCCGGCTGTAACAGCCAGCTGCAATACCTTCTACTGGGTACTGTTAGCAGTAGCAGCTGAGCTGCAATATTTCTGTAGGAATAAAAATTGATTTTGTAAAGTTTGTCAATGAGTCGTCGCCATCAATGTACAGCTTTCCTGTAGGCTGATTTTGAAGTTGTTCGTGAAGTTTTTAATGTTGCTGTTGAAGCGAACAACACTCCCCTGCCTTCCCCACACTAACTACCGTCCTCCACTTTGAACAAACCAGAATTCCCAAAATACCATGTGAGGATCCACCAAAAAGAAAGATGATATGGTCCACGGTCTAGAAAATGTGGCCATGGGTTCCTTGTTTTCGTTGCATCAACAATAAGACAAGGAACACAGGCACACTGAAAATTCCTCAACAAAACATGTGATACAGTATGAGTGGTAACTTGCATATGCATTTGATCATGTTGTAGATATGGCACCAATAAACACCAAAAAAATCTACAATGAAATAACATAGTCACCCACTTCGATGGCACAAAGAGCCACGATCCCATATCACAATTTGTAAAAACTTAAAAAAGGTTTGATCGAAAAAACAACAAATATAGTTTGTCAATCGATCTTATTTTTCTAGTTCAGTAATGATATAAGACACATATGTGATCACAATCATTGCAACAGTTGATCTATCGTGCAAGAGGGCCACCACATTGCCACTTAAAATGTGACAAATCAAGCAAACACCATAGGTATACATATCTGAGATAAACGATCTGCAGAAAATAAAGTGTGATATGGCCAAGGAAGACCCTTTATGCAACAAAACCATTAAAATCAATCCTATAACCAGGTCACCAGAACTACACATAGATCATGTGATGTTGTTTAACAGAACATCCATGAACAGGACCTCTACAAAACCAAAATCTTCCACAAGATAAAATGATTGCCAGGCTCATAAAAAATGAGATGAGAAGAGATTTGTAGAGATCCCTATGATACCAGATCCAACTTGGATCAAATATGAACTTCATAATAGAATAAATAATCTATTGACTCAATGAAATAATCATTATACAATGCATCAATATTATGTCAATGTTTATGTGTGTCTCCTGATTCTATATACTAGCAACAACCACATTAAATTAATTAAAGTGTTTGAATACGACGATAGGCATAAATTTAAGCACATACTATAGGGAAAAACATTAATATAAAAAGTATGTGCCTAATTTATGCCTATCCGCGTATTGAGACACATTAATTGATTTAATGTGGTTGTTGCTAGTAAGGAGTGAGGGCGTACACATATCTACAAAGTATTAATGAGAATAATATTATTTATTAAAATTATTATAATATATAATAATAAATATCGTTAATTCTTATAATTAAATTTAGTATAAATGAAATTTAATACCCTAAATTGTATATTTTAAAAATGGTATAGTTTGGAGATATTTTTTAATATTAGGAAACAATTAATTTAGTAATAATGTGTTTCTTATTTATTAAAATATATTATAATATTTTAGATGATAACAAAATAGTAATAATATTGCTTAGTGAAGTGTAATTAATATTATGAAACAATTCATGTATTAATAAGTTTGTTTTTAATATATATTATAATGTTTTATATGATAATAAAATTGTAATAATTATAGTTACTTAAACGTAATTAATGTTTTATTACATAATAATATTAAAAAGTATTAATGGGAATACTATTGTTTTTAGTAATTATTATAATATAGAATAATAAATACCGTTAATTACTATAATTAGGAAACAATTCATGTATTCATAATTTTGTTTTTTACATACATTATAATATATTATAATATTTTAGATGATAATAAAATTGTAATAATTATAGTTAGTTAAGTGTAATCAATTTTTTATTACAAAATACTATTAAATATAGTATAATATTTTAGATCTTAATAAAATAATATTGAAAACTATTAAGTGTAATTATATAATAATTTTATAATAATATAATTTAAGTACAATGATAATAATTTTAATAGTACTATATTATATTATTCTATTGCGAATGTCAAATTAATATAATATATTTTTTAATTAAAATAATTGTAATAATATGGTTATTAGTTAAAATATTGATGTCAAAGTAATAAAATATAGTATTTAATTAAAATAATTGTATTAAAGTAAGAATAAAATAATAACATGATTTTTACGGAATAATAATATATAAATATTATGTTCTATAATATTATGGTAATTAAGAAGACGGTATTTAATTCACATGCTATAAACAAATGTAATAACCTATATGATCACAAATTCATAATGTAACCTACCCATAAGGTTCCTTGCCATATTATTGATGTATCAAGTCAACATATGTCCAATACTATTAGAATGGTAGATGATCAACGTCACAATGTGACACAAACAATGTTTTTTGTCTGTAGTATGTATTGTGTGGCAAAACATACGAAGACATGACATCAAATCCTTGCAAATTGCGTCAATGTTACATAGCCTTTGTTTAATTTCATAATTTGTCAAATACATTGGGGAATGCAAGCATTTAAATAGTATGTAGGAGGTTGACAAAGGGTTATGATAATCGTCATTGGAAATGTCACACTGCAACATTAGCATTTAAAATCAAAATTTAATATGTCGTCGAAAGGTTTTATTAGATTCTAATAGTGAAAAAGTTCTATAATTGCCATGTTGCATTATGGCTATGTTCTGTAATGTGGTTTTTCTGACGTTATATAAGTCATTGTAATGTTGCATGATAATTAGGTGTAGTCATATTTTCAATTGTTTATTCTGTTTTAACATAAATGAAGGGTTACGTTCGATTGCATCATTTCTCCATGAATATATTGTATTATCATTATGTTCATTAGCGTCGTTGATTGCATTAAAACATTAAAAGTAATTTAAATATATCGTATTATCGTTATGTTCATTAATTTGGTTGATTGCATTACAACATTAAAAGTAATTTAATAAGTCAAATATATATTTAATTTATCAAGTGCTATGTTAGATTATCATAGTGAGTGAGCATTAAGTTGAATTGTGACATTGCTCTATGCTCATGTTGCAATATGGTAATGTTGGTTGCTGGATTTTCGCTACATTCTACCATTAGTAAAATTGGTTTGTAGTAGTTGGGTTTAGTTTTAGTTTGACTATTTTTTTGCATTCTGAAATCGATAAAGGTTTATCTTGGATTATGATGTTCATTGGTGCTTATGGTGTCTTCTCACATTCGTATGTGCGTATGTTGTACTATGTCTGTGTTATTTCATGAATTATGATGAATTATGAGGTTTGTTGCAAGGATCTGGAAGGATTGGGTTTATTTTTTTATTTAAATGTTCTTGTTTCATGTAAACATGCATGAAGGGGTGTGATGGATTACAATATTCATCCATTCCTTATTGGTTTTTGTCATATTGTCACATTTATAAAAGGTTATGTTGGGATGCAATGTTCATAACTCTTAATCTTATATTGCAACATACCTGAATGGTTACGATTCAATATGGTTGTGTTTTTTAATGTAATTTCTTGCAATTTTACATAAATAATCACCGAAATAAGCACGATAATTATAACAAAATGATGTAAGCATGTGGGATTGTGACAATTTGATAGTATTCCTTGGAAATGTGAGGTTGCAACATTACCATTATTTTAATAGATAGTCAATATGTTCTTGTGCATTGCATTCATCAATATAATGTAAATGAATGTATGGAATGTTAAAGTTTGAAATCTGGGATTTTAGTTGCAAAAATTACAAAGATTAATTAAATTGTTATTTGAGCAAGTGCAATATTGTATTGCTAATTGAAATGTAATGTCACAACATTACCATTTGTTTAATAAATAGTTAATACGTTGGTGAAATGTTTTCGTAGACTCTAATACTGTAATAGTTGTTTAATTGATATATATTTAAGGTCAAATTGAATTATTTTATAAGCAATTTGAGTTCCATATCTTTTATGATTCCTCATGTTTATAAAAAAAATTAAAATAAATTGTTAAATGTAGATCGTGATTCAATATGGTTTTGTTTTATTAATGTAATTTCTTGCAATTACACAATTAATTACCGAAATAAGCATGATAATTATAAAAAAATGATGTAAGCAGGTGGGATTGTGGCAATTTGATAGTATTCTTTGGAAATGTGAGGTTGCAACATTACCATTCTTACAATGAATAGTCAATACATTGCTGAGAATTGCATGCATGAATATAATGTGAAATATAGTTAATAAGGTGTTGAAATGTTTTCGTCGACTCTAATACTGCAACAATTGTTTAATCGATATGTATTTAATGTCAAACTGAATTATTTTATAAGCAATTTCACTTCCATATCTTTTATGATTGGTGATGTTTATTTTATAAGCAATTTCGGTTCCATATATGTTAATGCCTATGGGATTTTAATTGCAACACTTACATAGACTATTTAAATTGTTATTCAAGCAAGTGAAATTTTGTATTGATTATTTAAATTGTTATTTGGAAAAGTGAAATATTGTATTGACAATTGAATGTGCACTTGTTATTAAAAAAACTTGTACATTACGTCAACTTAGTATAGAAAGTCATCATAAATTACATGATCATTAGTTATGTTGTTTTACTTTAAATAAGGCATGAATGTCAATTGTGGAACACATATGAAATATCTTTGTTATTTCAAGTGGAAAAAATTGTTCTATAATCTGCAATGTTTGTACTGAAATGTTCCATAGACTCTAACACTGCAATAGTTGTTTAATCGATATGTATTCAATGTGAAACTGAAATATTTTATAACCAATTTCAGTTCCATATCTTTTATGATTCGTGATGTTTATGAAAAAAATCAAATAAATTATTAAATGAATAAAAAAGTCACAATTTCAATATAATACTAAGCTTTGTAGTCATGAATATAATGTAAATTAATGTATGGATTGTTATAATTGAAATCTGGGGTTTTAATTGCAACAATTACATAGATTATTTAAATTGTTATTTAAGCAACTGAAATATTGTATTGATTATTTAAATTGTTATTTGAGCAAGTGAAATATTGTAGTAAGAATTGAATAAGGCATGAGTGTCAATTGTAAACCAAATATGGAATATCTTTGTTAATTCAAGAGGGAAAATGTGTTCTTTAATCTGCATTATTTGTACTGATAGCGAGTTCAGATTGAATGCATTGTTTATTCATTTGTTAATAATGCATTGTTTGTGTGACTCTATTGGAGATTCTTGGTTTAATTGGAATGCTTACATTTTAAAGGCATTAATTAAAATGTGGAAAACTGTATTTCCTTACTAAATGTTCAATACAACATATTATCCATTATTTTTATTAATATAGCAAGACATGAGAGGATATATTAGTGTAACTATCAACACAATTGCTAAAATAGTTTTATTATGTGAGGGAAAGATATGTAACATTATTTGTACTATCTAAATTATGTAAAATATAGTTTGCATTCAATTTTCGATATATCCAATAAATTTTGATATTATACAGTAAAGGAATTTTTTTTAGATCAAAAGTAATAAAAATATTGATTTGAAGCAAAAACTCAAAACATAGCTACTCCAAATTTTTCGTATCCTTTATAAAAAGATTCATGGGTTGAAGCCACGTTTTTATTTAAAACTAGCCCATACCAAAATTTGCACATGATGCAAAAACTTAAACATGGTTTTGTTTACAAAGACTCTTATACCTATTGAATTACATGCCAAAATCCTGCAAAGACTGAAACAATGTCGGAGGGAATAGGATAAGATCATTGAATAAAATCATGCTTGGAGTGAGAGGAAAGAAATCATTATACATGATAATGTTATTGCATTGATTGTTTGCTAGCATAGGTAAACGATGATTTGCAAATGGCGGTCTTTCATCAATTGCTAAATGAGTAACACTGCAAGTTTCCAAATCATAGTATATGAATGGAATTCTAGCATTCTTGCACATCAATATAGAATTTCCAACTGCTCGAAATGGTAGATATTCTGAACAATGTCTATTTATATTTCTTGTCATACCTTGTAGAAGGTTCCATTTTAACCCTCTACCATCCTTGAAATGACTATATGTTTGTTGAACACAAAGTTGACCACATTTGAAATCCCGAATTTCATCTATGCACCATATACTTGTCAAACCATCATTAACAAGTCATATCAATTGGTTGCAGTGTAAGGTGAGAGACATAGATTGTTTCCTATGTCCTGTGTAAATTGAATGCACACCCCATATATTCAATTCAATGTTCATCGAGTACATTTTGTACAAATATAAGGCATCTTCTTCCGAATTTATTTTCACATGCAACCAATAATATTTTCCTTTATAAAAAAAAGCATCTTTAGGAGTAGTAAGTTCACCATCAGCACCAATTGTTTCTCTCCTAACTCTTTGGATATTGCTGTAGATAAAAAATTTATGACCGTCTTCATTGCACTTATGACATACAAGTATACATCCATGTTCATGTTGATCAGTGTTACCTATCAGAAAAAAGAACCCATGGACTCCTATATCAATAATGCCTATATTTTAGAAACACTTTATGAATGGATTTACGATGTAATAATCCTTAGACCTTGGTAGAGGACAATATTTTGAGAGAAAGATGATTGAACCAACTATACATTCAATTGTATATCTACATTCTGGATAAGGGACATGAAACAAATATGTATGTCCTATATGATTGACAAACTTATATAAAAAAAGGGTTTTGATACTATCCCAATAGTTGAATTAAAAGCCCAGTTTCTGTTATATTGTTATTTTTCCAAGCGCTAACAAAAGATGGCATCGACAATAGCTCTTCACAATGTTTAGAGATTGATCGTAAATGAACCAATGTTGAAAATGGAAGCCATAGGATAATCATCTCTAGAAACTCGAGTGGAAATAAAATCCAAATGTTGGGATCCATTTGCAAATAACTAAACAATAACATTAATAATACATAGTTATTACCAACATAAACATAATAATTTGTAAAAATAATTTCTTTGAATGAACACACAAAGCTATTTAAACTACTTACAAATAAGGTACATGTTGACAGTGGATTATTTAGGAACAAATCAAAATTCAAAAAAATATTTTAAACTTATAAACTATGTTTAACACATTTACATAAGTGCATGTAATGATAGAGTGAAATAAATACAATAATGCGAAAAGAAAGAAAATGCACTCTAATTATTTTTTCCTATATAAAGGATGGTGAGAGTGGCTCAACAATCTTCTTTTTTTCTTGCCATGACACCACGAATTTTCTTTGCTCTTTTTTCAGTATTTGTTTGTGTATTTTTTGCCAAGATTATGATTTTCGTTCTTCAGCAGTTTGTGGTTAGGCTCATATTTTATTGCATCCTCAAGCTTGTCATATACCAACCCAAAACTTGACGATCTTTGTCCATATGTACGAAAACCAAAAATAAATATTTTATGTGTATCAGTAATGCCAAATTTCTTCCCTGTCTCCTTTTGAATTTCTTGCTTGGAAAGGTTTCCTCTTCGAGGATGTAGAACATTTATCTGAAATTGATGTCGCAACCTTGGTTCGTCTATGAGGTGTTTGATGCAGATTGTTGGACGATGGTTGATTTTTTTTACATCCATTTTTTATTTGGATTTTAGGAAAATATATGGAAAATAAAAACATATATGGTTTCATGAATTCGAACATCATGATAACTAAATACTACAATAAACAACATTGGAGTAAATTTGGCATAAGTACTAAAATTCTAAGATATCAATAATAAATAAATTATAGAATATAACAAAATGTAAGTTACATAACACATAAAATGGTAACATGCATGGCCATGGTTATATATGTTCAAACCATTGTCATGTCATCTGCTAATCTATCATTCAATAATATGTTTGTAGCACATTTCATCATTACATTCACATTTAATCAAAATAACTCAATTAAAAAACAATACATTTACTTGTGAGGATATTATGAAAAAATAATAGATAACTAACTAACTCTTTACTCTTTGAACACATAAAGAAATAATATGAAGAACAAAAATCCAAATAAATTAGTAAAAAAAGTAATGGTTTCCATTGTATTTTTATATTGTAATACAGCTTAACAAATGCTTATAAATGGAATTTTAATTGAACATATTGAAATAGTGTAGGTTAACATATAGAATTTTTTTTTATTGACAACTCTATGAAGAGATAATGAATAAATAGAGATTAAACCTATTATGTTTGTTATTTGGTTTGCTCTCTTGCAATCTATACTTCTTGCTGCCAATGAAAATAATCAGAAGGAAACATGTAAACATACATGTGCATACAATAAACAATCAAGTTACTTAATAACCTCATAGTTGTGATGTTTAAGTCGAAATGGATTCCAACCATTGTTTTTCTTTCTTCTGGATTGTAGTATATGCACTTTTGGCCATCTTTGAATACCTTTCAAATGTAAAAGGCAGAGATATTTGTAAACCATCAATAGATTTGAACCTTGAAATCATTGTGAAAGTTAAACCTTGCCTCTCTGTGATACCAATATAAATGGTTTCCCTTTGTAAAGTCAAACCTTGTGATTTGTGTATGGTAAGAGCCCAAGCCATACGCAATGGTATTTTCTTACAATTTCCTCTAAAAACAGGTGCTATTGGCACAATTTTAAGATATCTGATGTCCCATGGCAAGCCAATGTAATCATCAAAAGATACTATAGCATACATTGGTAGTTGTGGTGGCTTGGATCCATCAGAGAAAAAAATGTTTTGAACTTTCTTAAGTGCTCCATTTACTAACCCTGCTTCCACCCACAAGTTACACGTCAACATGACTCGTTGACCAAGACAGAAAAGCACTTCCTATTGAATTTGGTCATCATGAGCATCATTAAAATATTTATTCTTCATATGTTCAACAATGCATCATACTATAGGAATTCCAAGTGACTTTAGCATACATCGATTACGTACATTTACCAAGGTGTTCGTAGCAAACAAATGAATTTCTGAATTGAAAGTATTAACTTCAGTAGCATCCATATTTGCATCTGTTCATGACATTAAAAGATTCCAATCATCCACTATTGGGTTTGCAATTTTTATGTTGGTTAGAAACCTTTTAAAATTGACTTTGTTTGTATCTATCCCTTATTGACAAAATATCATGTCCAATGTAACAACCTTTGTGAAATATTTCCATAAGACCATGTAAGCCATGTTTCCTACATACAATGGTTTATCTTTGACAAGAGGAAACTTCCCAATATCTCCAATAAGAATCAATGATCTTCCACCAAATGGAACTGATCTTTTTTCTACAAATGCCTCTCGTAGACATGAATCAATTTGTGTGAAAAACCTTGGCCCAATGAAACTCAGATTTCATCAATTAAAATGTGTGTAACATGACACATTTCTTCTTGGTATACAGAATGTGCCTAACCATGTAAACATTTGAAGTCTTTAATTGGTATTCCAAGGGTTGAGTGAATTGTTTTGGCTTGTATGTTGAACGTTGCTACTCCTGTAGGTGCTAGCAATAGCAGAGGGATTTTTCCATTTATGGAATGCATTGAAAATTCATGCGCAATACAATGTATAAGGTAAGAATTTCCTGTTCCTACATTTGCTTGAATTATCATCTTGAGTGGGTCTGCATTCGGTCCTTCATGGAAATGTTTAATAATAGTTTCAAAACAAACATGTTTCTTATCAGAAAATGAGGATGGAGAAGCTGACCTAGAATATGAAATATATGGTATGGATCCTCTTGAGTGTGCATTTTTTATGAAATTTGTTGGGTCCTCTAAGTTACTATTTGAACTTGTAGTACTATTCCACGCATGGATCAAGTCAAAGTATTTGTGACAAAGAGTATCAATGTCTGAATCTTGAACAGTATTGGGAGGAACAAGACATGACAACATCTCCCACTCATCCATGTCATTCTCATGAATCACTTCTTCTTGATGTGTATCATCATATTCTTCTTTGGTATCTAGTGCCAAAGGTATCCTATTGACATTCCAAGCTTGATATCTAAGGCTCCTCCAATTCTAAATAATAATTTTTTTGTTGACGCGAATATCAATTTGAATGTTTCTAAATGGTTTGTAGAGAAGTAATTCACTAAGGAAAAATGACTCAAAGGAATATGAATTGCTCTTAGGAACCTCACAGAACCGTGGCCATACATGAGCTATCACAAATGTATCTCTTGGATTCCACGGTTCTTTCTTACGAAGTGCACTGAAAGACTAGGATCGTGTAGTGTCAATCAAAGGTAGGTGCTCAAGAAATGGAGGTCTCTTTTGGTATTGTTCTAAAAACCCGGAGATTGTCAGGAATTTGTTGTTATCCTAGTCTAAAGAAACTCTTTTGAATATTTTTCTGCCAACATTAACTGAAACAAAGCTGTGGCTAGAAATAACAAGAGGAAGCTTTAACAACATATGACATGTTTCTTGTGCTCCTATATCTTTTTCCACAATTGTTTCAGCAAGAAACTTTTTATATGCACATATAGAGGGAATTTCAGAGTCAACAACATTGGAAATTCTTATCAACACATCTTGATAACTTTCTGATATTCTCTCATATTTTGAAGCATACTTTGTAATGTATTTCAAAACCACATGATGTGAAAGAACTCGCTGGAAATCAACATCGACATGCCATATTGAAAGAAGAGGAATGTTATGAACATATAACCTGTCGTTGTTGCAAGCAGGTTCATATTGTTCATGTCCTTTGTCATTGACAAATATTTTTGACTGGTCTTGAAGTTCCCATGGTGAATTGTATCAGCACATGTAGGAGGAATATTTTTTTTGTAAACATGAATGAACACTGCATCTTGTGTGTCGTTGCACTCGATTCGCTAGTTGCTCATAACATTCAAGGGGATTTGTATCGAATATCTCATTGGTATCCAATAAGCAAGGATCTTCCTCTAGAGGTCGATGAATAAATATATTCTTATGGTGAGAATCACGAGGACTCCATGCCGTTACATAATTGTCAAAGTATCATCTTGCTGCATCAACTCTTATCGTCTCTTTCCAATCTAGATGTTCCATGTTTGTTGCACCTTATAACCATAGGAAGCCATGGATATGTGCTGATCCCCTATGTTTCCATTTGTTAGAATAATCAACCCATAGTTAGCTACCTTAGACATTAATTTAATTATTTTTGTCTTATTTGCCTAGTCTCATGATTCCACCTTATGCAAGTTGTCATTTACCTATCCATAGTGGTCAAACTTGCCTATTTTGACTCATGTAGCGCTTGGGAAACCTCAAGGAATCAATTCTGCTTTATTCCTGGTCTCCTAGGAACCCTTCTGCTTTTTCTTCTTTATTGCTTGCTTTTTCAGTGCTTTAAGGCAATTGGGAAAGTTTTACTAGGTGAGGTGAACTAGTTTTTTGTCCTCCACATCCTCCACTCTTTTCTCCTATGAAAAGAATGTATGGGTTGTCATTCCATAACTCTTTATCTTGCCTAAGTGATTTTTCCAATTCGTGAGCTCCATGACTGATTTGGAAACAACCTTTTGCACCTATGGGGGATTTGCTTAATTTTAGTAAGCCTGCTTTTGACTAGATTTGAATTGATCCTCATGCATTCAAATCCATTATGTAATTATTTAATGCAGAAACCTATTATGTTACAGGGTTGTCTATTGTACACTGAGTTAATACAGTTTAGTGTTCAGCTCCATATTCAGTCTCTTTTGTGAGTGATTTTGCATGTACAATTGATAATTGCTATGAGTAAAATTAATCTATCACTGGGATTAATTTCCACATGGTATCGGAGACATTGTAGATTGATTTCTCTCCTTCAAAATTATTTTGCAGGTTTGACATCAGTGATTGGGAGCCTTCTACTGACAGCCGGGACAAATTTCTAAGCTATGGATCAATCTCAGAATATCATCTTGACTCCTTTCAAATTTTTTGAATGGAAAGCAGAGATGGAGATACTGTTGAGAGTGAAAGGCCTCTATAGGGTGACTATGGCAACAGAAGTAGAGCCCAATGCAGCTGCAGAGAAGATAAAATGGCACAACAGGAGAGATGAGGCCTATGGTCTCTTATGTCCGAGTATTTCCAGAGACCTCCTTTTCCATCTTGATGGATTGAAATCACCGAATGAAGTATGGGAGAATCTTACTGATCTTTTTGGAAATACAAATGAGATGAGGGGACATCAAATAAAAAAAGAGCTGATTTCCCTGAGTCCCAATAGCTTTGAATCACTGCAACTCTATTTCTCCAAGTTCAAAGCACTTGTTTTGCAACTAAAACAATGTGGGATCGAAAAGAAGGATGATCAGCTAGTCTTGTCCATACTCTTGAAGCTTGGCCCTGACTATTTAGCGTTTGTTTCGACCTTCTATGCCACAAAGTTGACAGCTCGAACCTGGAAGATGCCTAGCCTTGCAGATTTCATGGAATCTCTCACACAAGAACAAGACAAGCTGGTGATGATGGGCACCATCAAACCATCCAAAGACCAAGCTCTAGCTACTGGAGATTCAAAGGTGGATTCAAAAAGTGAAAAGAAAGCTAAAAATCCACCTGAGCAAAAGAGAGACAAGAACAAGTCTCCGGAGGAGCCACAAGGTTCCAAGAAGAACTACCAAAAGAAGAAGAATAAAGGAGAAATGAGCAAGTGCGCATACTGCAATAAGGGCAATCACACTGAAAGCTCTTGTATGAAGAAGAAAATAGACATGTTGACCCAACTCCTGGAAAAGAATGGCATCTCCCTTGTAGACAGCTCAAAGAAGAGAGAAGGAGGATCAAGTTCAGAAGACAGAGAGAGAGTTCATGCATTGGTTGCTGGCACATCAAGCTCACCTAGTTTCATCATCGATTCTGGAGCTTCAAGACACAGGGTTTCATCCAAGGAGGCATTATCCTCACTTGACATGTCAAAAGGACCACCTATAGTACTGGGAGATGACTCTCTCACTGAAAGTTTTGGCAAAGGGAGGATTGATCTTGATCATGGTCAGTTCAGCAATGTGTTGTATGTGCCTGGTCTTGCCTCCAACCTCTTATCAGTGTACTAGATGACTCACACTGGGTCTCCAAAGAAATTCATATTCTCCCCTGATGAAGTTGAGATCACAGAGATCTCAATTGGTAAATTCATTGCAAAAGGAGTTTCAAATCATGCTCAAAAGGTATACATGTTCTCACACTTCCTACCCTACTCAAACCCCTCTGCTCTTCTGATTCATGCTAATGAGGTAAGCAAGCTTTCACATGAAATATTTGGCCACCTAAATTACAAGTATCTTTCTGATCTTAGTAAAAAAGAGATTGTCATAGGGTTGCCCAAGATAAAATTTTCCAAAGGAGTATGCCAAGGTTGTATCGTAGGAAAACACCCAGAGCATAAATTTGAGAAAGCTAGTCATGAGAGAACCTCTGCACCCCTCAAGCTGATCCACAGTGATGTTGCTGGCCCATTCCCTCATATGTCCATGATTCCGGCCAAATATGCATTGAATTTCATAGATGAATTTTCCAGGTATTGCTGGGTTTACTTCTTGAAACACAAGTCTGAAGTTTTTGGCCTCTTCAAAGTCTTTAAGGCTTTGGTTGAAACCAGTCTGGGAGGAAACTCAAGGTCCTCAGATCTAACAATGGTGGTGAGTATGTCAAGTATGAGTTTATTAATTATTGTGCAGATGTAGGTATTCATATGCAGCATTCTATCCCTTACACACCACAGCAGAATGGTGTTGCTAAGAGGAAGAACAGATCACTGAAGGAGATGGCAACATGCATGATGGAGGCCAAAACTTTGCCACCAAAGTACTGAGCCGAAGCTATAAACTATGCAGCCTATATCTAGAATAGGGTGCCTCATAAAAATCTTGATGGTATGACTCCTTTCGAAGGATGGAGTGGGCACAAGCCAGATGTGACCCATTTCAGGATTTTTGGCTCAAGGGCTTGGGCGAGAATTCCAACAGAAAGGAGGAACGCTTTGCAGCCCCAAATCCAAGAGTGTTTATTTGTTGGATACTCTAAAGATTCAAAAGGGTACAAGCTGATAAATTTGAGCACAAACAAAGCCTTTATTGAAAGGTGTGTTCAGTTTCAAGAAGAACCCCTTGCAGCAGTGGAAGTTGGAGAAGCCTCTTCACCACCTGAACCTCTGAAAGTAAGTGAAGAGTTTGTTGAACATGTTGATTCTGATATTTCTGATAGTGATGAGTTTATAGCATACCCTAATATCCCTACAAGGCCAAAATTGGCAGCCAAGACACTACATGGAGTAGGAGAGCTAGCTGGGGATCCCAATGACCCAAGGAGGACTAGATCTCAATTTGAGAGTGGTCTGTGCATGAAGGATCCTATGTTTGCTGAGAAATGCTATTTGATGGTGGAATCAGATCCTAAAACATATGAATAAGTAGAAGTATATCCAATATGGAAAACAGCCATGAAGGAAGAGTTCATCTCACTCTAGAAGAGCAACACATGGGAGCTAGTGGATCTTCCCCCAGGGAGGAAGTTAGTTCAGTGTAAGTGGGTCTACAAGACCAAATTTTCTGCTGATGGTTCACCTCTGAAGTACAAGGCCAGATTGGCAGCCAAGGGCTACTCACAAGTTCATGGCATAGATTACAATGAGACCTTTGCACCAGTGGCAAAGATGGACTCCATCAGGCTAGCCTTAGCCATTGCAGCCTCAAAGCAATGGGAGGTACATCACATGGATGTAAAATGTGCCTTCCTGAATGGAGATCTCACTGAAAACATATACATACAGCAGCCTCAAGTATTTTCTACTAACCCATCTCTTGTGTGCAGGTTGAGAAAGTCGTTGTATCGGCTAAAGCAAGCCCCCAGGGCTTGGTATGCCAAGATTGATAGCTTCTTGCTATCACTGAATTTTGTTCGGTGCAAATCAGATCCAAATGTCTATTTGAAGTTAATTAATGGTTCATAATGATCATTGTGTTATATTTTGATGACCTTCTCATTACAGGAAGCTCAAAGGATGATATTGCTTCCTTGAAGGGTGCAATGAACCAAGCTTTCTCCATGACAGATTTGGGGCTCTTAAGCCAATTCTTGGGGCTTGAGATTGCTCAAACCAAAGCTGGAATCAAGATACACCAGTCCAAGTATGCCTTGTATTTGTTGAACAAATTTAGAATGAAGGACTGCAAACCAAGCAACACTCCTTTCCTTTCAGGAGTGAAGCTGGAAGAAGTTGATTCTTCACCTATGGTAAACAATACACTGGATAGGCAATTGATTGGATGTCTGTTGTATCTTACACATACTAGACCTAATATTTCTTATGTATTAAGTGTGGCTTCTAGATACATGGATCAGCCTCATGAGATCCATTGGAAAGTAGCCAAAAGGATCCTTAACTTTGTTCAGGGAACAAGGACACATGGGATCTTCTATAAAGCAAAATCTGATCTTGATTTGATTGGATTTACTGACAGTGATTGGGCAGGTGATAGCATAGACAGAAAATCCACATCAGGATATGTGTTCATTCTTGCAGAAGGGCCAATCAGCTGGTCAAGCAAGAAACAGAGTGCCATTGCACTCTCATCTACAGAAGCAGAGTACAGAGGAGTTGTTAATGTAGCAACTCAATGTTTATGGTTGCAGGGATTACTTGGAGAGTGTGGCTTCAAATAATAATACTCAACTACCATCTACTGTGATAGCCATAGTACCATTCGAATTTGCAATGATCCAGTTCAGAAGCAGAGAACCAAACACATTGAGATTCATATGCACTACATCAGAGAGTTTGTGCATGATGGCACCATTCACCTACTCTTATGTTCATCTTCAGAACAAGTAGCTGATATCTTCACCAAAGAATTTTGTGAGAATACCTTCAGCAATATCAAATCACTGCTGGGGATTTCTGATCATGCTGTGAAGCATGAGTGAAGACAAGATTTCCAAATTTTGTTTTACAGTCCATGTTTAAGGGAGGATTTTCCCATGTGGTTTTTGCCTCTTTCCTCGGTTGTATGGACATGCAGTATGTAAAGGGTGACTAAGCCTTGTTGCTAGGCCCTATAATTTTCTGATATATTACTCATAAGTTAGGATTAAGGTGGGGTGTTAGAATAATCAACCCATTGTTAGCTACCTTAGACATTAATTTAATTATTTTTGTCTTATTTGCCTAGTCTCATGATTCCACCTTATGCAAGTTGTCATTTACCTATCCGTAGTGGTAAAACTTTCCTATTTTGACTCATGTAGCACTTGGGAAACCTCAAGGAATCAATTCTACTTTATTCCTAGTCTCCTAGGCACCCTTCTGCTTTTTCTGCTTTATTGCCTGCTTTTTCAGTGCTTTAAGGCAATTGGGAAAGTTTGACTAGGTGAGGTGAACTAGTTTTTTGTCCTCCACATCCTCCACTCTTTTCTCCTATGAAAATCATGTATGAGTTGTCATTCCATCACTCTTTATCTTGCCTAAGTGCTTTTTCCAATTCGTGAGCTCCATGACTGATTTGGAAACAACTTTTTGCACCTATGGGGGATTTGCTTAATTTTAGTAAGCCTTCTTTTGAATATATTCGAATTGCTCCTCATGAATTAGAATACCTTATGTAATTATTTAATGCAGCAACCTATTATGTTATAGGGTTGGCTATTGTACATTGAGTTAATACAATTTAGTGTTCAGCTCCATATTCAGTCTCTTTTGTGAGTGATTTTGCATGTACAATTGATAATTGCTATGTGTAAAATTAATCTATCACTGGGCTTAATTTCCACAAAATTCCTACCTATGAAACTCATCATGTTTTAATAATATTAGCGTGAAACAAAATTTCAAGTAATAATCTAATATGTTAGGTTAAAAAATAGAATAAGGAAACAATGTACCTGTACCAGTAGTATTTAACATGAAGGTAATTCACAATGATATCTTCATGGAAAATACTGAAACATTCATGCATATACTTTACAACAATATGTGGATAGTTCATAACATTATCGGTTCTCCATCTATTTTTGTTTTGTGTGGATACAGGTGCAGAATTGGGCATAACTTTATGTAGGTCTGGCCACTTGGTATCAGTTGCACTCAGAGTGAAAAAAAAGTTGGGAAACCGATTTGTGATATCATGTTAGTATGTTCACTGTGACATATGTTCCATTTTTCCTTTGTTCCCCGAATACGTGAACCGAAATGCATCAATCGTTCAGCTAATTTGGTGTCAGGGAATTTAATGAGCTCCTTACGCAAATATTCAATTGTGGTAGGTATGCCATCTTCAATGTTTTCTTTCATGAATATGGGTGCATCCATGGAGCTGGGTTACAATTTTTGGCAAGGTGCTTTCAGAAAAAACACAAAAAGGTACCTCAATAGAGTAATTTTTAAGCCCTCGATCGAGGTCATAACACCTCGATTTAGGGTTTAACAAAACCTCAATCTAGGATTTAAGGCCTCTATCTAGGTTTTAAAAAAAGACTCAATCTAGGTTTTAAGACCCCGATCTAGGATTTAAGGCCTCGATCTAGGTTTTAAAAAAAACCTCTATCTAGGTTTTAAGAAAACCTCAATCGAGGTTTTAAGGATGCAATCGACGTCCTTGTGAAAAAAAATTACAAAAAGAGGTTTAAATGGTAGCTCGATCGAGAGTTTAATAAAACCTCGATCGAGCTTCTTTAAAAACCTTGATCAAGCTTATATAAAAACCTCAATCGAGGGATGTTAATACCTCAATCGAGCTCAATACCTCGATTGAGGGCCTGAAAAATAGAGAATTATCCCTCTTACAAGAAAATCAATGTTTCTTTGTGTCTTTTAGGGGTGTAAACCCTACCATTCATGGCACATAACTGAGCGGAGTTCATAACAATAGATTCATCACCGAATCCTCTATCCATTGAGGTATCATGCATGCGTTTTGGAATTCATATGGGTTTGTTTTAATTAGTTCTAAAACTTACACTTAGAAAACCTCACAACAACTTTGAAGCAACTCAAAGAAAAATACACAGAGTAAAAAATACACATCCAAAAATTTCTTAAAAATACACAACCCATACATCGACGCGTCCTCTTCAAAAGGGTATCTTTTGTTTTTCAATTTTTGAAAATAGTGAAAAAAAAACTAGGATGGACACACATGTGTATAAAATGATGCTGAAATCAGATGTGGTCACTTTTGAAAAATAATAAATAATTGTATATTGTGAAATAAATTAACAAAAAGGTATGCAGACCGTAGTGCATTTTCTGTATATCATGCTCAAATATATTTTATTTAAAAATTATTAATGTAGGATTGAATTGTTGGGGATGGACATGAGCCACTTATTAACTTCTTCAAATTTTTAAGGTCACACACTTCATTAAATGCGGAATTTTACACATTAAATGACATTGGAATATTTTAAAAAATATATCATTGGGAAGCTAGAATAATATTCTACAACTTGTTTTTTACTGCAAGTCGAATTTCAGATGGCATATATACATTTCGAGGGCTTCTATCTAGCACATGAGTAAAAAATCATTGTTTTCATCGCCAAATTTGGCCAAAAAGTGTTACCCACCTTCATGGAATCACCCATACAACAATTGTTCCTTAGCTTCGATGTCTCATTATCATGTTCAATACAAAATACCAAAACCTTGGATGTTTTCCAAACCTTTGACCACAATATTTAAGTAGGTGTAACCCATACTCATGTAAGCGGACATTCTTCAAACATGGTTGCAACCAATCAGAAGTTCCCATGGGAAACAATGTTGGAAATTCCATGTCAAACAAACCTTCTGTGTTGTATTCATTTATTGGAGACAAACCAATCTCTATCCATTCTATCTCTAAATTTGACAAAGAAGATTCTTTGTTAACAAAGTTATGTATCTCTTCTATGTCTCTTTATGCATTTGGCATTCTAGCTGTAAAGGACAAAGGATGAGTTTTGAGTCGATGGATTCCAAATATATCAATGTCTGCATCAATCTCTTCTAAGTCGGCTATGTCAGAGTTGATATAACGCAATTTAGAGGAGACATTTGTTGGCTAGTCGAGAAGACATACGGGTGATTCTGGATCAGTTTCAACATCTCAGTAATATTTGTCCATTCGTATTTTGTAATGCAATGCATCCATTACTCGCAACCTACGAATAATGCAATCATAGTGCTTAGATGGAGGCTCTTCTCTTCTGACAATTAATATGTCTAGGTCTTCTATTCGATGAGGAAGATTCTTAACAATTGAAATGATATCTTGTGGGAAGCTAATTGTATGGCCACTGTATTTTTATTGACCTCCACGTGTATGTGTGACATGTAGTATTGGATTCACTCGTGCTATTAACATTTCTTCAACCTGTGTCAAAATTAATAAAACGGGAGGTTGTTTTCCAGGATTCATGTTTTTATCTCAAGAGAAATGATGGATACCATGCTCTTTCCTACATCTCACAAAAATAGGTCCTTCATCTCATCTGAAAACATTCATTCTAGGGTATGATTCATGACAAACATTACACATTTTCACACTTGACAATTTATCAATTTGGGCACAAAATGCTTGATGGAAAGAGGACATTTGTTGGAAAACCTCAACCATGGTTCTTGATGTATGTATATTTAAACCATGATCTCAAGCATGGACGTTATCATTCAATGTGGAGCGAGATGAGACATACCAACATGAACTCTCTCCTCTACTGTTGTGATGATGTATATTCATGACTTTCCTTCATCGAGTACCATCGCCTGAAACGTGACCCATATGGATTTCACCATGAAAATTATATTGAAGGTTGGTTGCCATCATATCGTTGAGATGATTTGGGGTTTGAATGTTGTGTCCTCGACAGGCCTCAGTGCTATTATCTTGAAAAGTGAAAATTTCATAATTAAATATTATGTCAAATCTTCTCGTAAGATAAAAATATGGAACTTGCTTACAAATAGGCTGAGTAAGACCTTTGATGTTCCATGAAAAATAGTCCTTTGTGCACATCCAATCGGGCTACTGATCATTAGTCGGTTTCGAATTATTTCTTGATCATTCATTGGTGTAGAATTATTTTCCCAATTGAATTCCATGCTCTTCGTTTGGCTGCACACAACATAATTTTGACTGAAATTTTGTAGAGAGTCGTTGTCACCAAAAGATAGAATGACATTCATCGATATTATGTTA
This sequence comes from Pseudotsuga menziesii, assembly GCA_001517045.1. NCBI lineage: Eukaryota > Viridiplantae > Streptophyta > Pinopsida > Pinales > Pinaceae > Pseudotsuga > Pseudotsuga menziesii. The sequence goes on from LPNX010326447.1 coordinate 79,432, forward strand.
TTTTGACAATTATGCCCAACACTGACTAGTTGTTGTCCATGGATGCTACTATCCTGAAATTTCAAAATGGTTTCTTATTGAATTATTGCACACAAAGATGAAATAATATTGTATCTAATACTAAATTTTTTTGATCAAGGTCAAATTCATTGTTGTTGTCATGGATAGGTGAAAAAATACCTTGGTTGTTCCAACAAAAATAGTTATTGCTGGACTGGAAATTTCCAAACCGATTTTTAGTTGATTTTGAAACCCTTGTTCTTCATTCGTTAACAATGCATTGTTTGCGTGGTTGTATGAGTCATTCCTAGTAGACTTGGAATTGGTGTCCTTTGTTGTGCCAAGAGAAATTGTTCTTATTCCACTGCTTCTTTCAGTTATATTTGTGTTATCATTTTGTACTGTTTCATTTTGATTTGTATGCATAGCTTTCTCGTGCTCATGAAATGATCGGTTCAGACAATTTTTGTAAGTAGTTATCTAAACATTGAACATGTATGTAAGTATATATATATTGTAGACATAAATACTTATTCAAATATAGACAATGCCATGTAATCGTTATACCTCAGTGCCATGGTTATAAAAATTTTTGCCAGAAGTATGATTTACGGAAGGTTCAATAAATTCATTCAAACTTTTGTTACAATTGTTGCTATATGTAGGCGTTGATGATCCAAATTGACTTCGACGATTTGATCTCCTCATTATATCAAATATGCTCTGGAATTTAGTGGGCTCGCCTTGAGAATCAATGAAATTTCCAAAGGAATGACCATGATGTTCTCTTCTTTGTTTGTTGATTTGCTCATTATTCTCTTTGTAGATTAAAAGATGTTTCCTATTAATATTTTTTTTATAGTATTTTTGATTGGATTCGTTCTTTGTGTGAGATGATGTTTCCATCAAGTTCTTCTCACTGCTACAATTATCATTTTTCTTTGACGACATATCTACATGAACATAAAAAATAGCTATCGTCAAACCATATTAGTGTATAAAGTCATGTTATAGGTATAGCAAAAATAAAAAAATACATAAAAGTTTCGAACTCTATTCAAATATTATCTTATAATATTTGTGTTGCTGAATATCGCTAAGATATAAACTAATATTGTACTGATGTTTTGTATCCAAGAAAAAAAAATGGCAAGTATGATATATTTCTATTTCAAAGAGAATGTAAATTGGAAAAACTCGAAAGAGATAAATCCAATAAGTATGATAATGAAGTATTAAAGATGTCGATTTTCATAAGGTACATGCAAGTAACATTCCATATGTAGCACTGATTGCCAAAACTCGGGTAAAGTTTATTGGAAAGAAATATTTTGAAAAAGTATGATTATGAAGCAGCCAAACATGTCAACTTGCATAACATACATGCAAGTAACATGCCATATGTGTTTATATTATCCCATTGAAAACACATCATCAATTGAATCCATGTTTGGGCAACTTAGAATGATGGATATGTTGTATACAATATCAACAACACTTAGTTGTGTTGGATTTTAAGGTTTGGATAATACAAAATCTAACATTCTACCTTTGCTTACAAAATTAGAATGTGCATTGGTGAAGTCATAGAAGACAAAAGTAAGATGGTCGTATTTGCACATGAGCATGTAATTATCAAGTGCTGTAACAAGAAAATATCCAGTGTGTTTGCCATTGATTCCCGAGATCAAATTAGACATGAAACTTCATCGCAATCCACCTTCTAAACATCCATTGCTTATCGAAGAATTTGTTGAATCATTTTTTTCGTTCTATAGAACACACTATAGTTCTCCCATCATTTATAAAACAAAGAAGTTCATTGTGATAACATGCTAGGATAATCGATAACGTTGAATTTGAGTGTGAAATAAACTGGAACCCCCATTTGTTATTCTCTATATTTATCCAGCATAGCTTGTATATACATATATGATTAGCTCTAGAAACCACATGACTATCCACTCATAACATTGTTTGATTATACACTATGGGATTTTTGGGCCACAGAACATCTCCATCTATAGGACATGTTTGTCTCCACTGCATATGAATATTGCTGGAAATAAAATTTTTTGTTTGAAATTATGTATAAACATGTTTCAATGCTTCCCAATGGTATTTTTGGTGTTGAACATTTCTCAACAATGTAAAGAAACCCCAATCACCAAGACCAAGAGACCCTACAAATGTACAAGTCTTTGTGAATGGATTGATGATGTAGTAGTTTTTTTTCAATATAAGATACTGGAGGACGAAACTGTAACAATTGAAAAACACATGGATTCAATTTTCTATTCATTTTTTAAGAGTGGCATAGACAGAGATGAACAATTCCTATTTGGCTAATGTAATGGCCAACGAGCCGATGTCTACAAGAAGATCCAAAACCAACCAAAACTCCATATTCTTTCATTTGATTGTGTTTCCATTTGAGATGAAATTGTTTTCAGACACAATATGATTCCAGCCTTTGCAAACCATTTTCAAACATATAATAATCGATAAAGGAAACTAAAGAAATATCATTTCAAGTATGTCTATTGGAAGAGATTTCCAAATCGCATGGACTATATCCATTTTTTTAATACAAAATAAGAGAATCTGTTAGCAGATGGATTAATGTAAATATCGCTTTATTTTAAAATACTAATAAGATACAAGTATTTTTTTGTAGGCATAAGTATAATTTAAAAGTGTTAGACTAAACGAAACATTTTTTTCATGTTACTTGTACAATTGAAGTGCAATATAAAATTACGAAATGTAAAGATGATCGCAAAAAAATACATACACTACAAAAAAACATAACATCCACAATGGATATTTTTTGGTGCAATATAATTTACATATAGATAATGATTACATGGATGTAGATAATATAAAAATATTATCAATATTCACAAAATATGAAAAAAAAATTCTTTTTTGCATATTGTTTACATGCCATAATGCTCCAATGACTCATCCCAATTTGTAGGAAAAGGGACTAAATCGTTGAATACTTTCATTCTTGGAGTTAGAGGGAAAAAATTTCTAGACATTATAATGTTGGTACATTGGTTGTCGATTGGCATAGGAAATCGATGACTTTGGAGCAACGATCCTTCATCGGGTCCTAGATGAGTAACCCTACAAGTCTTGAGGTCATAATATATGTACAGGATTTGACCAAACCTACACATCAGCATAAAACTCCCCAAGGATCGAAATGGAAGGTACCTCCGACAATGTGTATTTATATGGATTGCCATATCTTCTAAAAGGGTCCATCTCAAATCTCTTCCAAATATCCAAAACCCATGCACCTCTTGAACTACAGATGTATCAAGCCTCAAATCTGTCATTTCAGTATGGACCATATAGTTGTCCTACCATCGTTCACAAGACATAACAACTGGTTTTGATGTATAGTCAAACACATGGAACGTTTGATGCCTCGTGTATGAATTACATGACCAGCCCATTTGTTCAATCCAATGTCAAGTGACCACATAGTATAGGAATATAGAGTTTCTTCCTTTGAAATGATTCTCATATGCAGCCAATATAGTTTTCCATTAAAAAAACTGCATTTTTAGGAGGGGTTGAGATGAAACCACTTACATCAATTTCTCTGCAATCTCTACTGGCATTGCTAGACACAAAGAATTTTGAACCATGTTCATTCTCTTCATGACAAAAAACTATCCATCTGTGTTTGTGATCACTGATGTTGCTTATGAGTGTGAAGAAACCATGCACTCATATTTCAATCATGTCTATATATTAAAAATGTCTTTCGAATGGGTTCATAATGTAGTATCTCTTATGAGTTGGAAATGAATAAAACGTCGACAAAAAAATAATTGAACAAGTTGTGCATTCAATTGAATAATTGTTTCCTGGACTGGTAATATGCAGAAAAGATGTATGTCCTACATAATTGATAAATTTATATAGTATTTTGATCTGGTATGGTCTCCAGAATTCAACAAAAAACACAACTTCAGTTATGTGATTGTTCAACCAAGAAGTTGTAAATGCTGGCTAACCACAAAATTTCATGGAAATGTTTGGAAATTGATCCTAATTGGACCAATTTCGAAAAAGGAACCCACAAAAAAATCAGTTCCAATATCTCCATTGGAAACTGTTGCTGCTGCAACTTTTCTCCCCAAATCTCTTAAATTTCGGGCCCCTCCTCATAACTGAATATCACTTCAGGTTGTTTCATCCTTGATGTTTCTTCGGTCATGCTTTAAGTCTGGATGTTTTGAACAATTTATATACAGCCAGTTCCCAGATTTTGTTTGTGCTTGAATTTTTTGCAGCGGGGTTGCATAGTTGGGTTTAGTTTTGCCAATTGTCTTTGATGGGCCGTCGTTTTGAAAATGAAATGGACCTTGACTGTTGTTGAATTTTAAAGGATTTCGAACACTTAATTTTTTTCTGTTAAATCAGCTGCTTTTGTTCTTTTTCCCTCCGCCATTGCGGCTCCTAAAGCGGTTTGGCGTCCGAAGTCCAAAACGCTCCGACGTCCGATTCATATTTGTCTTCAATTGCTTGCCCGTAGCTTTTAACCTTCCGCCGTTGCAGCTAGGAAATCTATTGAGATTCCGATTCGAATGTCTTCCGACGTTCGACTAAGCCTTCTCCTGCCCGCATTTTGCTTATGTTTTTAGTCCTTGTCTCGTCCGTCGTTGCAGATGGAAAAGTCGTTTATCCTCCGATGTAACATCTCCCCGACGTCTGATTAATAATTTTTCCCTCCTGCAAAGTGGTCCACCCTTCCGACGTTAGTATTGTTTGATCCTCCAGTAAGTTTCCCGTCGACGGCAATATTCGTCAAGCCTATGGGAGGATGAGGTCGTGTGGTCAGCATTTGTAAGACAACAATGGTGCACCCAGTCTTCTTCGTGGATTAGCCATTTCAGCAGTATAATATGCTGCTTTGTTTTGCAACGCAAATCCAATGAATGATGCATTTCGGTGTATTTGTAGATGGACCTAAGGGATTGGTGGGATTACCGCGGTGCGAAGGGGTAACTGAGCATTTCAGCACTAGTCGCACCAAGGCCAGAAGGACAAGCGAAAGAAAAGACAACATGAATGGAAACGAAGAGATGGAACCAAAAGATCTGTCAGTTACTCAATAGTTCATAAACACGTAGAAGAATCTGAAGCATTGGGGAACTGAAGGATCAGACGTTTGGAGGGAATCCCAAGGGGTCTACGGTTGTAGTTTAAATACTGTAAAGATAGGATCAAAAAGGGGATTTTTCCCTGAAAAAATTTGTAAACTCTTTTGCTTGTAAGAGGAACTACTTCGTTTTACAGTCAGAAAGTGCAACTTTTTCCTGCTGAAGAGAGTGAAATGTGGAATGTATCAATGCGACTAAATGAATAAGGTTGAAGAGGAACTATTTCGTTTTCAGCTGTGTTTCATTTACTGTGAGAGTATTTAACTTCCTGAACCTATGTTCTTGTTGAATGTTCTTCAGTATCTTTTGGGATGTTTTCCACTGTGAGTAATAAATGTTGTTCATAAAATAATTGCCTATCTGGTTGTTTAAATATCTGTAATTGTTCGTGTGTCTTGAAAGAAGTGTCAGCTAACTGTAACTCTTCATAATGCATGTACACAATGCATTATGTATTACTCACTTACAAATGACAATCCTGCTCCCTAGGGATAGTTTAGGTAGTTAGTTTATTTTCTTGTTGTATGTGATTTAGATGCTAGTGAGTCTAAGACGAGAGGTAAGAACATGCGCATCACATTGTGACTGCTCCTTGAATCTTATCGCCCTGCATGGTTAATTAGGCACTTTCATATCATACGTTAAGTCAAAAAATACCAAAAAATACATGGTGGACCAGGCTGCAACCGGTAAAGCATCTGTTTTTTGTTACTTTGACCTACGGTAGCCAGATCGCAAACCGAACGAATTCCCTATACCAAACAGTCAACGGGCTAGTTGGGAACGTTGATTGGGGAGAATCCCTTACTATTGTTGCCTATGAATTTTGGGGCCTCAATAGTTTTTGGTGCTAGAAGGAGGGCCGCCAGTGTATGGCTGGCCGAGGAAACCCGTTTTCCCAAGAATATTCCACCAGTAACAGTTCTGAAAGTAGTGGGTTTCATAATCCAATTCCAGAAGAAAGAGAACATCTATATTCTGTTGGCAACGAAATTGTTAATGATCTGATAAGACACAATAGGGCATATGTAAAGAAGATTGGAGGATTTCCAATCATCCCTAAACTGCCCAGAAGAGAGTATAAAAAGAAGGATCGTCCTGAAGCGGAAGGCTCAGTGTTGGTTGGAGACTGGGAAGAGCTTGTAGAAACAGCCTTACAGGAAGTTGTGCTACCTTTGAATCAAGAAGCCCCAGAAACCCCTCATAGTTCTCCTGCTCACACTCCAGTTGGTTCACCTCCTCACTCTCCACCCAGACTAATGGCTGGCGTAAACGCAAACCAACCACCTAACCCGCCAAATCCGCCACCTGCATGGAGAGCCAAATCACCCTTAAACCTGACCCCTCCGTTACATGATTTGCCTCAATCGTTTGAAAAGTTGCTGCCTAAATTCGACCCCAATGAGAAGATGTTAGAATAATCAAACCCATAGTATTTACCCACTTAGACATTATTTCATTTATTTTGTCTTATTTGCCTAGTTCATGGGTCCCACCATGTGCAAGTTGTCAATTGCCTATCCATAGAGGTCAAACTTGCCATCTTTGACCCATGTAGCGCCCTTGAGTGCTTTAGGAATCAAATCTGCTTTATTCCTGGCCTCCTAGGCGCCCATCTGCTTTTTCTGCTTTATTCCCTGCTTTTTCAGTGATTTAAGGCACATAGGAAAGCAAGACTAGGTGAGGTGAACTTGTTTTATTCTCCTTTCATTCTCCTATCTTTCCTCCATGCTTTTGCATGTATGAGCTGCCATTTGACCACTCTTTAGCTTTCCCATGCGCCCTTGCTAATTCGTGGGGTCCTTGATAGATTTGGAATCAGCATTTTACACCTATGGGGGATTTGCCTATTTTGGGTAAGCCTGCTTTATGCTAGCTTTGGATGCTTCCTCATGCATTCGATTTGCTCATGTATTCTATATATTCAGCAGCCTATGTTATTACAGGGTTGGCTATTGTACACTCAGTTAATATAATTTTGTGTTACAGCTCCATATTCAGTCTCCATTTGTTGATAATTTGCATGATCAATTGTTAATTGCTGTGAGTGAAATTAATCTATTGCAGGCCTGAATTTCCACATGGTATCAGAGCCATTATAGGTTGCTACTCTCCTTCAAAAATTGTTTTGCAGGTTCGACATCAAAGACTGGGAGCCTTCTACCTACAGCCGGGACAGATTTTCTGAAGCTATGGATTCACAGAAAACTATCTTAACTCCCTTCAACTATTTTGAATGGAAAGCTGAGATAGAAATCTTGTTGAGAG
>LPNX010326480.1:0-10231 GCA_001517045.1 Pseudotsuga menziesii
TTGTTCTACATGCATGACTAGTGATTCTCTTTCCTTTTATCTTGCTATTTGTGTAGTATTTACATTTGTAGGGTTTAAAGTAGGGTATTCCCTAATTTTCTTCTTGAAGATTTTTGGGACAATGGAGACTATGAAGCACTATTGGGTGAGCTTTTTATGTACTTTTTGGATATTCCAACACCCTCTTGCTTGTGTTTAATAGTTCTCGACTTCCCAATCATATAATTATGCGTTTGAATTATAACTGACTGAGTCTTGATTACCTAAGTAGAGTTCACCATATGTGTTAGGTTCTGTGTAATCTTCATTATTCTATATCTGATAAAGTTGTTGGATATCAACTTCTTCATCGATAGGTTCTAGCTAAGGTTCTCCTTGGGATGGATGAATAGGTATAGTAACCTTTTGTCCATTTCCTTTTAATTTGATTCTCTCTTTGTCCAGGGATATCGATGCTTTCATCTTTCTACCCCAAGGTCGACCGACTAACACTAGGAAGGAACTGGATCCTTGCTTAGGGTCAATGATTTTGAAGTCGACTTTGGTCGAGATTCCTTTTATAGTTGTATCAACATTTTTTCAAATTCCAATAGGTTTAATTAGGCCCTGGTCGGCTAATTTTAGGTATATACCTGACTCATGTAGTCGAGGTCTGCCCAGTTGTTCCCAAGTGTCATGAGTCATGATGTTTACTTGTGATCCGAAGTCAAGTACAACTTATCGGACATGGTATCCTTCAATTTCCAGGTCGACGAGTGGGTCGGCATCACTTTTATCTTTTTTATTTAAACTGCAAATATTCTTTGTTTGTTTTTCGATGTTGTTGTGTTTTATTTCATATAGCAAATCGATGAACTGAGATACTAAGTTATATTTTTGTACGAGTTGTATTAACTCTTTTATTGTGTTATGTCAATTATCATTAACCTCTTCTTGTCGTGCAATTTCTTTGAATACATTTGTTACCTCTTTATATGTTTGTTTTTCTTTAAGTGGATCAGGGTAGACATTTTTCTCTTTTATTTTGCTGATTCTTGGGTTATCACTTCCTGTTTTTGTCCCTTGTTGGGTTACAATATGAAAATTATTTGTATTTAGTACATCATTTTTTTGCACACATGACAAGACATTAACATTTTTATTTTTATTTATTTTTTCCAGCATGGTAGGGCAATCCTCTAATGAGTGATCCCCTACTCTGCAATGAGTACAAAATTTGAGTTCGGTTCTGTCCTTATATGGATAGTCTGCATGCCAATGCCCCTCCTTATAACATGTAAAGCATTGGATGGGTCAACAGGGTCGGTTGTCTCGATTTCCAGAGAATCGACCTCGACCTTCGTAGCCTCCACGTCAATTGTCATACCGACGCTCGCATCTTCAACCGTCATATATTTGATTGTTCTGATCGTTTGGTAAGTTGTTTTTCTCGTTGTTTTGTGCAATTGCAATGGTCTGGTAGATTGCATGATAATTATGTCGGTTCTTTAGGTTCATATGGCAATCGGCCATGTTATGATTCTTTGTTTTGCAGATTGCACACTAAGATGCCTTGTCATTCTTCATGTTGAATGGGAAATATTTTTTCGATTGGTCTCCATACTCTTGGCAAATGTCGCAAAAAAAATTGTCTGTATGAATCGAACGTCATGTCGGCTAGTTTCCTGTCGACAATTGTCTTTTGAGTGTCCGGTCGTTGAGCACTTCATGCACCAGATGTCCTAACCTTTGAGGTTTAATTCTTTTAGAGACTTCTGCACGATCTCATGATGTTCTTCTAGTCTGTGATCGGTGGAGTATGCTGGTATGTCCTCATCCATTTCCACTTGGAGAGATTTTGTAAGCGCATCTTCATAAGACTTGAATGTCTCCAGACTTATGTGTCGGTGGATTTTCTGAGATAAGCCTGCAAGAAACCACTGGATTAATAATTGTCCATCAATACAATAGTCCAGTTGGCTAAGAAGGTCTTTCCAATGTTTACCATAATTGCGGACAGTTTCTCCTAGCTTCTGCGATGTTGTTTTTAGTTTCTTTGTAGCCATATTTTTTGCATCTGGAGTTTTGAAAAATGATAGAAATTTCACTTTAATCTTGGCTTTGGTTGCTCGGGGTTGTCTTTCAGAAAATTTCATGTACCAAGTTAATGCCATTTTCCTCAAGGCACCAGCGAACTACGCCATCTATCTATCTTCATCCGCAAATTGGTTAGCTTCCCAAGTCGACTCACAGAAGAACCAATGTCATTTGGGATCCTCATCACCCTCATATAGAGGAATGTGTGCTGACCCGTGACCCATGTCGGAACCATTGTCACTGCTTTCAGGAGGTGGCGGTGGTGGAGGTGGGGTTATTTGTTTTTTCCTCTCTGTAGAACTATTGTCGACAGAAATCTCGTTCCCGTCGGTTGTTTTTGTCGTTTCGTCTTTGACCAGCAGTAAGTTGGTTTTGACCTCTACTGTCGATGTCCAACTGCAATTATTTGTCCATATTTCTGAATGTTCTGTTTCCTCCAAAGCTGTATTTGGCAGGGGGGGTGCTCCTTCATGTGTCTGTAAAAGTAAGTGGATACTTCGGTTGGAGGATACTGCTTGAAAGGTAACCCAATTTCCTTCTTCTGGTCAATGGATAATAAGATGTCTACCAGTGTCCATATACCAAAGTCATGAGCTCCTATTCGGAGGTCCTCTTCGACAATGGCTTGTATCCGGGTACGCGGATTCAATAGAGATAGAGTTGTTCCTTCTTGGGGAGATTCTAATTGGAGAGCTTCTTGCTGCTCTATCCACAATTCTTCTTCCATAGGGGACGCCTCTTTTGCCACGCCTTCTTCTTGTCGGTCATGACCTGACTCTGGCATATTTCTTTCTTGGTCGATCGCCCTAGTACTCATTCCTCTGTGAAGCGCTAAGGCTCTTTCTCTTCTTTCTTCCCTTATTTTTTGTCTCTCCTCCCTCTCTATTTTCTGGAGGTCCGACATACCTTTGTGTGACATTGTCTTCTTGATTTCCTTTTAGTCGACTTCTCATTACTGGTGATTGGTATCTGCTTTTAGTCCACTAGAATCCACTCCACTTTATCCTGACATATGACCAGCTACCCCCCCATAACCTACCCGACGCTTTAGAAAGCCCGGATAATTTGGTCTGCTTGCTTATGAAGTATTCCCACTCCCTTTTTGCAATGAATTTTTCCCACCTCTTTTGTTTTTCTGCCCAGTTAGGGTTTAATGGCGGTCCGTGAAGTGATGGACGAGGTTCGACAATATGACCTACTCCCTTCTCGATTAGGAATTTAAACAGCAAGGTCGTTAAGGAACACAATAATTGCTCAGTGAGGTCTGTGTATAATTTCTTCTTGATGGTTTCCACCGAAGTCTTTTCTTCGACTACTTGTTCATCGCAGAATTCATCGACGATTTTTTTCGAACCACTACGACAAGTTTGTTCTTCCCCCACGAATCAGTTTTTCTAGCAACTGTTGATCTTTAGTCCCTTCCGGCTTTTTCATCCAGTATTTTCTTCAGAAGTTGGGGCACTGATTCTACAAAATTCTCATGTGTCTATGTAAAGAATATTTCTTTTACTTGTGTGGTCATTAATCTGTTTCTTCGTGCGTAATTCTGCAAATAATTTGCAACTTTATGTTCCCACTAGTCCTTAATCTCCTGTTCTGATATCATCTATTTGCATACATTTCAGACATGTACTACCGGCAATGGAACCAATGTTGTAATCTCACAGATCACCTAAGGTTACCAATAATACATACCAAAACATACATACATAACAGAGATAAGAGATAAGAACAAGTAGAGGAAATAACATATTATAAACATGAATGGGTCCATACAATACAAAGAACTGAACCAAGTTCTCATCTGGTTCAAAAGCCTAATATATATGATTTACAAACAGTTACAAAATAACTACCTGTCGGTTCGGTGAACTGACACGACCTTAGGTGGCTGACCTAATCTCTAGTTTAGTTGGTCGACCGACTTAGTCGGCTGATTGACTAAGTCGACATACCGACTTGCTCCTCTAACAGACATGCATATTCATAGCTAGGGTCACAAAATACTTATCCATTTGTAGATGTATTCTTTCTTCATTAATGAGGAATGGGGGCTCCCTTCTCTGAGTTGACAGTCCCTCGGTTTTCCATCCAACTCCTTTTTACATTCCATATCCCACGTATGTATTACTAACATAATATTTACCATCTCACTCATATTGTTTACCAATCATGTAGTGCAGATTGGACATTACCAAAATATCCAATGGGGTTTCACTCGAAACCCATTTCCAAGGTATGGGATCATTCCCATGAAGTTTGGCTCCTGTAAGCCATCACACATGGTTTGCCTACAATGTGTATTCCTGGAACACTTACCAAGTAGCCAAACAATCAACATTATTTAAAATTACAATTCAAATCTGATTGTTCCATAACCAATCAATGGTACTAACAATTAAATTCAATATGAATTTGCAACTTTGCCTACTACAGAAATGGATTTGCTTAGAAATAAGGCTATCCTCATATTGATTGTCTCATGTAAGTGGAACCACTCTTCCCATTATAATTTTATGCTTACTAGCATAGCATGAACATCCACTTACAATACATCCTCCTAACACAATTCTATGCCAGCCAATGATGATTAGTAATTATCAGCAAATTCTCAAATCTAAAATCTACAAGTCCAAATTGACAATCCGCTCTGCACATAAACTAGTTTTACAACCATGAGAATCTTCTCATGAGGTTTGGTTCTTTCACATGGTAGATTCCATCCTTCGCCATGGACTTAACCACATTGCTATGCCAAAAACAATCTACCTGCAATTTGAACTTCAATTAGCCAAACACTTTGTAAGTCTCTATGCATATAATATTTCATTGTTGCAACAATCACTGAAGCATTTTCAGAATTATAACACTCTAGAATTCAAACACTTCCAGCTATTAACATATCAATATCACCAAACTCATTTACTTCACGTGAATCATAATCATACTAAAATTGCAAGGTACAGTCACATCATTAATGCAATTTAAATGAAACTTTTAGATACTCATTATTTCATAGTCATATCATTTATACCACTTTGGACTTCCACGGAGCATTCTAGTAGCCCATCGACCATGACTACCTTCTTCATGCACTTACTATTATGCATTCAAAACATCCCATGAAATGATCCTAGAATTATCACCAATTCATCATTTCATTCGTTATTTAGTCATAATAACACACGCACATGTGCACCCATACTTATGTATGCATCTTTACAACATCTACCCAAACTTTTCATATGCATCCAATCAATGCATAATCACAAGATTTATAAAATCTCTTAATGCATATTCACTCAATTCTACCTTGTATTGATTCATGAATACTATGCATTCAAACATATTATGGCCTAACCACGACTACCTCATATGGGATGCATTACTATAATCAAGACCACCAGTATTCACTTGGTTTGGTTATTAAATTCATAGCAACATTCACAGGGCATGATATATTTCTATATGAATGTAGTCTAAATTTTTAAACAGCCACATGGTATGAGATCTCTTGCCTTCACCACTCCATGCCCCACCACACTATGGCAATATGTCATTCATATGAATGCATTCATTCCTAAATGCATACCATTCCATTATTACTAAATATGGTTCAATGTATTCTTACCCAATCCCCTTCCAACACTTATGCAATTATCATAATTAAACCATTACATGCATGGCTCTTACTTATGCCCTTGATATACCAGTTTAGTTGGTCTCTTACAGAGGATTGCAGAATTCTCTCACCAATTTCTTGATCATCGATTTGTTGACTTATATCCTTTTCTTCGTAAGGTGATTAGGATTCTACAAAATCTTTAATAACATAGTTGTTAGCTGCATAACATTCACATGAATCATACATTGCTTACCTTCACTTGGAAAAAAAATCATACATTGACAACTTTGCCCAAAACATATAATTTTATTTCACAAAGAACGACTGTCTCAGGGGGACCATGGGGGTTAAGAGGGATCGCCCCCTTATTGCTTCTACCATTGCAGGGTGGGTTGAGGGAAATGCCCTCCTTTTTTTTTGTAAATATTTCGATTTCACGAAATCTGGCACATAACCACACTGCCATTTGTTTATTTTTCTAACCCTGCATATCTCACTGAAAAACGTGCTAAAAATATTTGTTTTGGAGAAAATTTCATTTTCCTTCTAACTTATCCTTCCGCTACGTCCAAGAATTTTTTGAATTTCACCCACCGTAGTGACTCCATCTTCATCTTCCATCCACCACTTCTCATCGGCTCCATCTTCTTCTTTCTGCCGTCGCACATTGACTTGATCTTCAACACTCTGCTGCCGCACATCGGTTTGATCTTCAAATTTATCCCGTCGCACATCAACTCGATCTTAAAATTTCTTCCTCTACACATCGGCTCGATCTTCAAATTTCTTCCACTGCACATTAGCTCGATTTTAAAATTTATTTCACCGCACATCGGCTTGATCTTCAAGTTTCCTCCACCGTTGTTAGCTTGATCTTCAAGTTTCTTCCACCGTCGTCAGCTCCTTCTTTTTTTGCCCACCGCTAAGCCAACACTTAGATGAATTTTCTTTCTTCCTTTGTCTTTTATATTTAGTAGAAACAATATCGGCATTCACCTGTCGTTGTGGCTCGGGTCCCAGCTTCCACCCGATTTTGCATCTCGAAGCCCAACTTCTACTTGCCATTACTGCTTGAAGCCCGACTTTCTCCCGCTGTTGCGACTCAAAGCTTGACTTCCACCTGCCGTTGTGGCTCGGTTCTCAGCTTCCACCCATAGTGAATCGACTCTTCTCAGCTGACATGGAAGAATTTTCACACTTATAAAAAATTTTCCTTCTTGTCGACTCCATCTTGTCCATGCGGCCATCGTTTCGGCTCGCTTTTATCTAATCCAACTAACATATCAGCTCATCTTCAATCATCACAATCGACAAGGGAGATTCCTCTTCCAACACTTAGAAAAATTTCTACTGTGGATGTTGTTAACTGGACAAATAAGTTGGTTCTTCATGGCCCATTGAGGGGATCTACCTTCCGACGATGATTTTTCCAAAGCTGCCGCCAGGTTGGAGAAAATCCAAACTTTCTCCTGACGGAAACCTTGTTGAACTACATGTCATTGCGGAAGCATCGATGTTATTGGACCATCTCTTGGGAATTCAGCCGCTACTGCGGCTCCCTTCAGGAAAGACAGACACCACTGTGGCTCGCTTCTTGGAACCCAACAAATATTGTGTGATCTCAACCGCCACATGAGAATATTCAACACTTAGAAAAATTTTAGAATTTTTTATGTATGTCATCTTTTTCCTTCTGCTGAACACAGAGGTTGATCCTGCCTCTTTTAGTTGTTCATCTTGGCCCATTGAGGCCCAATACATCAACCTTAGGCTCTGATACCACACTATCATGTCCCCACCCCTCTACTCGATGGAGAGGACGCATCTAGCATTATCAACCCAGGAAGTCTAAGCCGCATGAACATAATATATATTAAAAATTGCCTTGAAATAAAACATTCATATGTATAAATAGATGCATAATGCAATATACAACAGAAGCAAATACACTAATCCAATATATTCTATTCAAGCATTTAACGTGTTCATATAATTTCATAACAATATACAGTCTCGAAAATAAAATATAAGGTATTACTTATCTTTGAAAGAAGCTTGTCCTGCAACCATCTATGTCGCTGCAATGTTCCTCCTAACAATAGGTCAAGGTGCTCTTTAATCTCTCAGCAACAATTCCACCCCCGAGCTGGGCATGATTTCCCCAAGGAATAAGGAGCACTAGCATATTTTCCCCATATCCAAGGATACATTAAGACTTAGTAAAGCCAATAAAGTTGGGTTTACCAGACTCACACAGGGAGTGGGTTACACTTTACCCAAAACACATGAGACATAGCCAAGCCAACATATGGGTTTATCAGGCTACTAGCCAAGCCATCCTTCCATTTGGGTTTATCAATTTAGATTCCACACGAGGATGCACACACAACGATCTCAGTCCAGGATCAACAAAGCATGACAAAGGCCAAGGATTACACATGCACACAGTAATTTATGAATTTTTGAGCATTACCAGTGACAGACTGACTGCTGCAAAATACCAAAACAAAAAACGTTGTTGGTCAATTCATTAAAAAAAACCAAATCGTATTCATGGAATTCCTATTCAGGAAAACGACTGGAAGACTAGAGAAAAGCATGAAAGAGAACAATGCTGAACAGAAAAACTAAAATCATGAAAGAAAACAGATTCGCATAACTGGAGAGAATCATCCAGAGTTCAAACACATAGTGGTTTTTCCTTTTGCATGAACAAATATTGGGATCCCCAAAACGTTACCCCCAGTCAAAATTGTGAGGGGAAGATGAAATGTCCATGTGTGAGGGAAAGGTAGATGTTTTGTGTTTTCTTGCTCAAGAAAATTAAATTTTTTTTTTCTTTCCAAAAATGGTGCTCTTCCCATTTCGAATTTCTTCCCCACTCTTCCAATCCCCCACTCCTTTATTCTTAGGAAAATCATGCCCCCATCTCATTTAGTTGTGTTCACATAGCTGGTTGTAGGTTTTTAATTAATATTTCAATTTTAACATACTGCCCAACTTTTAATGTTCAGCTGGCATTAAATATCACCAGCCCAACCTTAATTGCCAAAGCATAACACTAAATCAATGGTGGGGCTTTTTCCTAGCTCCACACCATGATTATTTACATCATTTGATTAAATGCAAACGGGGTCAAAATTGAGGTGTTACAATATGTTTATACTTTTCATTAAAATATTCATATTCTACATGGTATCTACAACAACATGTGTTCCTCGAATGTACCATGGTTTACATTTCTCAAAGGACCTTTGGCTCAGGTTCAATTGTGTGTTCTCATTCCTGAATCTCTCATAGAGTTTAGTCTATGTCATTTCAAGGAAGTGTTTGACATGGGGTTCACGTTCAGTAGAATCTTTTCTCAGCTTTATCACATCTCTTTGGTTAGATGAAGGTCTGGTATAATCATGCCAGAAATTTTGTACTAATTCCTTAACAACATCAATTAGCTTCATATCTCTACGAGGAAACCTAATGACAAAATCCAAACAATCTTATCCACCTGGAGTCTCAATATTTTCTCTTATAACATAGTACTTATTAATAGTTTTTCTATTTAATTTATGTGAGAAGTGTGTGACAGGAGGCGATGTTTCCTTGTGGACTTTCTTACAACTAATTTTGATAACACACGATGAGCTGAACAAAGATCTTTAGTACGAGACATCTTCCCAATTGCATTAAAACCATATTGGATATTTCTAACAATATGATAGTTATCCTTTGAACTTCTAACCATCTTTATGCCCAGAATTCTCCTAACAACAACTAAACAATTTTACTTTAATAAACATAGTAATAATTGGCATTTACCTACATCGCCTTTGGATTCAAAATATTCCTTCATTAATTTGCTACATTTCCAATCGATAGTGCATTTGGGAAACTTACCTTCAAATCCTAACAGACAAATTTCATCAATGTGGATATGTCTAGGATTCCATTTTCTTGCACTCGACAATTGAGGTGGTGAAGGTGGACATGAGCTATGAATTGCAGAGCTTCTTTGTTGTGGTGCTTCATTTACATGTTGGTGCATATTAGGAGTGTTATCTACATGGTTGTGGTCTTCTTGGAGACATTGCAACTTAATGACTTCTCCTATGTCCAACACTTGAAACTCAGTGTCTCTCAATATACCTATGTCTTCAAGAGCTTCAGCATGGCTTGTTGATGGATTGTTGGTTGGAGATTGTGTTGATGTTGGAATTTGAGTTGGGTCAGTTGGATGCAACCGCTTCACCTATGGTTTTGAACTAGACATTGTTCTATCATCTATTATGTTAGGATCGGTCACAGTATCAGTGGAAATGTCTAGACCATGTCTCACTCTGTCCACTGCAAACATGTCCTTTTCTCTTACCTAATTTTCCTTTTCAATGGGAATATTCCTTCTAGTTTTTCTTACTTTGTTACGTGAATTTCCAATATCCAAAAGTTTCTTTATAAAACATATGAGGTCTACCCCTACATAAGAAGCAACAAATAAGGTATTAGTTCCATTATACAAGAAACATGACGCGTTCC
>LPNX010326495.1:17154-31471 GCA_001517045.1 Pseudotsuga menziesii
CAGTCAACTAGGATAGGTCGCCCTAGATTTCCTTGCATGTTGGATTACCTCGTATTCGTGGAAGTATCATGCGCTCCTTGATGAGAAATAGATTGTGATTTCAATTAATCAACTTCAATAAGTATGATGAATTTTAGGACTATTTCAATTATTTCCAACTCAACACCCTTAGTTACAGTAACCCCTAGTGCTATTTAGAGCTTATGTTGAACACTAACAAACACACATTACACTAGTACAATTCCAGATCCTTTTTCTCAACACTAATACTAGGATGCATTTTTACAATACACCTAGGGATACAATGGAAAAAGATTCGATGCACCAGAGCTTATGCTTAACATCATGTTTGAGTGCTCCAGGGATTTTTCCCAACAATTCCATCCTTCACTTGCTGGGGTTACCTATGTGCTCCATATTTTATGCTCAACACATAGTCTCATAACCCATGTGCTCCAGCAATTATGCCCAACAAATGATAGAAATCAATCATGTAATTAGTCTTCTACATAATACATCGTAAAATAATCATCTCAATATATTAGGGCTTGTGCCTAATCTTATAATACATAAATCAAGTAGATTGGTACCTATGCCCAGTACAACAACAACAACCCTTGTCTAGCAGAGCATGTTACCAATATATAATCATAGAACAAAATAATAAAACATGTGCATTGGGGCTTATGCCTAGTATATCTATATAACCAAAATAACCAAAATAACTCTGGATATTACATCCCTCCTTGCTTAGAACAACACCATGTGAGTGCTCTAGGGACTAGAAATGAAATCATGAAACAAGGCGGGGTAAACATCTTTTATGGTGGTTTCATTCTCCGATGTGTCCTCATCGGGCCCAAAGTGCTTCCATTTCAATTTTATTTAGACAATAGTTCGCTTCCTGAGCTATACTTCCCTATTCTCCAAAATGTGAAGGGGCTCTGGCATAAAATCCCCTTCAGGTTCCACCTATAGCAATGACCAATCAATCAAATGTTTAGTATCATAGACATATTTCTTCAATAAAGATGCGTGAAAAACATTATGAACCTTTACGTGAGCAAGTAAATCTAATCCATATGCCACTAGCCCTTTCTTGGCAAGTATCTCAAAGGATCCACAAAATCTTGGTGCCAACTTTCTGCACATCCCCAGGATTAATGAGCTTCTTTTTTCCTTTACTTTTTAATAAACATTTTTTCCAACTTGAGAATTTTTATCCTTTCTCTTTTTAAATCCCATAACGCTTTTGGACGTCTTGTGCCTCTTTTAGATTTTGTTCCTCTTTGGTGACTAACTATTCTAGGTCTTTCAATAAATTTATCCCTAGCATGAGCCTGTCTATCGAGCTATCCCAAGTCATCGGTGTCCTGCACATTCCACCATAGAGTACTGTTGAGGCCTCGGGTGTGTATGTGGCTGAAAAGGGTCCAAGGCTCATAACACAGGATGAAAACCCAGCCAAAGGCTTAAGGAAATCCTATAAAAGTATTACCCTATCCTCAAGCTGTTTGGTGTGGTTAACACCCACAAAAATTTGGCCTCCACTGGCACTCTTTGAGTCAATGAGTTTAGATCTTGGAAGGATTTGTCTTCCTATGAAGGAAAATTGGATTGATGAGGGAAATAAAAGGAAAATGTAATCTAATTGTAAAAGGAAATCTAATCTAGATCTACACTATTCTAAGAGAGGTATTTGGTGTGTTCACAAATCAACATAAGATGTAAGACAGATAAGCATTTAATCAAATTAACAAAAATGTAAACAAGATCATTTAATTATCATTTAACTCGCGATCAATTAATGAAAATTAATTGACAACAACTTAAAATTAACACATTCAAGGTCAACCTGCATCTAAGTATGTCAATTCAAAAATTAACATATATGTTATCTAATTTACCTTGTAATCACTTGCATAAATAGATAAAGATTTTAACAGAATAAACTCTTTAAAACTTTATTAGTACACAAATTACTGGCAAAGAGAAATCAAGGCTATGAATAAATGCACTCATTAATTGCAAAGGACTAACAGTAATATTGATCCATCTGAAATAGGAAAAATCATAATTTGTTAAGGAAACTTGATCAAATAAATAACAACAGATATGAAAGGATATCATTACTGTATTAAATAAAATTTTCCAAAAATTACAAAACCTCAAGTAAAGAGAGGTATCTCTAGTCTCTTGCCCAACAAATGATAGAAATCAATCATGTAATCAATTTTCTACATAATACATCACAAAATAATCATCTCAGTATATTAGGGCTTGTGCCTAATCTTATAATACATAAATCAAGTAGATTGGGACCTATACCCAGTATAACAACAACAACCCTTGTCCACCAGGGCATGTTCCCAATATATAATCATAGAACAAAATAATAAAACATGTGAATTGGGGATTATGCCTAGTATATCTATATAACCAAAATAACTCATGTGTAGTGGGGAATATGCCCAATATATAGACGTAAATTTAACATCAAATTAAATCATGTGAAGTGGAGATCATACCCAATATAATCAAGGTCAAAACTTTGGATATTACATCCCTCCCTGCTTAGAACAACACCATCCGAGTGCTCTAGGGACTAGAAATGAAATCATGAAACAAGGCAGGGTAAACGTCTTTTATGGTGGTTTCATTCTCTGATGTGGCCTCATCGGCCCCAAAGTGCTTCCATTTCACTTTTATTTAGACAATAGTTCACTTCCTAAGCTATACTTCCCTATTCTCCAAAATGTGAAGGGGCTCTGGCATAAACTCCCCTTCAGGTTCCACCTGTAGCAAGGACCAATCAATCAAATGTTTAGTATCATAGACATATTTCTTCAATAAAGATGCGTGAAAAAAATTATGAGCCTTTACGTGAGCAAGTAAACCTAATCCATATGCCACTAGCCCTTTCTTGGCCAGTATCTCAAATGATCCACAAAATCTTGGTGCCAACTTTCCGCACATCCCCAAGATTAATGAGCTTCTTTTTGCCTTTACTTTTAAATAAACATTTTTTCCAACTTGGGAATTTTTATCCTTTCTCTTTTTAAATCCCATAATGATTTTGGAGGTCTTGTGCCTCTTTTAGATTTTCTTCCTCTTTGGTGACTAACTATTCTAGGTCTTTCAGTAAATTTATCCCTAGCATGAGCCTCTCTATCGCGCTATCCCAAGTCATCGGTGTCCTACACATTCCACCATAGAGTACTGTTGAGGCCTTGGGTGTGTATGTGGCTGAAAAGGGTCCAAGGCTCACAACAGAGGAGGAAAACCCAGCCAAAGGCTTAAGGAAATCCTATAAAAGTATTACTCTATCCTCAAGCTGTTTGGTGTGGTTAACACCCACAAAAATTTGGTCTCCGCTGGCACTCTTTGAGTCAATGAGTTTAGATCTTGGAAGGATTCGTATTCCTATGAAGGAAAATTGGATTGATGAGGGAAATAAAAGGAAAATGTAATCTAATTGTAAAAGGAAATCTTATCTAGATCTACACTATTCTAAGAGAGGTATTTGGTGTGTTCACAAATCAACCTAAGATGTAAGACAAATAAGCATTTAATCAAATTAACAAAAATGTAAACAAGATCATTTAATTATCATTTAACTCGCGATCAATTAATGAAAATTAACTGACAGCAACTTAAAATTAACACATTCAAGGTCAACCTGCATCTAAGTATGTCAATTCAAAAATTAACATATATGTTATCTTTGATACCTGATCTTAAAGGACAACATAAATATGACCAAAAGTAATATGACTTTCATAAATATCATTCAAAGTTTGGAACAAGTCAGCTATTAACTCATAATGCTCCTAATTTGTTCTAATAGCCAATTCTTTAAATTCCTCTTGTGAAAACCTAGAGAACGAAGAGGAAGCTGCATCTTCACATTGCTTTTGAAGTGAGGGTATCCTGTGTGTAAAGTTATCATTTGGAGTCTTCTCGTTTTGTAGCTCAACTTGAAGAGAAGCAATTTTGACCTGTAGGTCATTATACTTGTAGTCATATGTCTTCATAAGATCAGAAACATGAACCTCATCTTACCTTCTACTATTTTCAAGATATTCCTTTAGCTTTCTTATCTCTTCTTTTCTCCTGTCAAACTCCCTGTTCAAGGTGTTAACAACATGGAGGTTAGCACTTGTGAATGCACCCAAAGCAATAGTTGTATCTGCTACATCTACCTGTGGTTCACCAGACTCCTGACTCTAGAATATTTGATCAGTGAAAATACATCCATACCATTGAGAGGTTGTCTAGCCAATTTAAGGCCATAAGCCCTGGTAAATGCCTCGGGATAGAAATTGGCTAGTTGCGACCCTGCACAATCGTTGAAGGAAAGGTCTTTGGAGTTCACGTGTTCCATGATCCATTTGACCATGCCATTGTAGGGGAGGATAGCAGATCTAGAAGCAGTGGAGTGAAGTCAAGAATCCCTGATTCTTTGGTAGGCCAACAGGTTGTTTTGGATATCAGAAAATTCGTCATTGTCAAAAATTGCATAAACCCTAGGCCATTCAATTTGGAAAGTATCAGTGATTTTGCCACTGGTGTCCAAGAAAAAACCAAAGTTTGGGTCCTTGGTTAATATATCCTTTTGAATGCCTTTTGCAGCACGTAATTCTTGCCATTCTTAGAAATTGGAGAAAACTCTATTTAGAAACAACGCGAAGCAAGAAATCAAAGCTAATTCAAGAGAAACAATAGTAATCAATTTGAATGAAGAAATGACTAAGAGACTAACATGTAATCAAATTGGACTATGACGATGTTTCCTGGTAAAAATACAGAGAAAATTCATGCAACACAGTAATTCGCAATAGTAAAATGGTAAAGAAATCGTAAAAGACCAATCTATATATAGATTTTCCAAGGGTCAAATTAGGACCGTGGGATTAAAATAAACAGACGGTTAAGATTAAACCTTGCAGTATGCAGGATCATGATGAGAGATTTAGATTTTATTAACCATCCCACAATCCACGATTGCGGGATGCGTGATGCGGGATGAAAAAACTACCAAAGTTTTATTCAATCTCTTCCGCAATCTCCATCCGCAATTTGCGGGTTGTGGGACCACACTACAAAATAAATTAATCAAATTACCCCCGTAATCTGCATCCCGCAATTGTGGGTTGCGGGATGACACACTATACTTACAAAAATGCTCCCGCATTTCACATTTCGCAATCCGCAAACTACGGGTCATGGATTGCGAGATGAAAAACTCACAAATAATAAACTTCAAGCTCCCGAAATCCGCAAATTGTGGGTTGCAAGATGTGGGTTGTGGGATGAAATAATTTTTGTAAAATATATTCTTCCACAACTCACCAAAAGCACGCAAATCATGCATAAATTCCAAAAATTCAACTAAGTTAAAGCAAAGAAACCATGATAAACGTTATGGGGACCCCAAAACGACTTAAGGAATTTAGAATAGTTACCTTTGTATGTGTAATTGGGGCTCCCTTTTTTTGGATAACATGGGATTTGTTGTACCTACAACAAATGGGGATTGGCTGGGAAGAACTGGTTATCTCTGTAAAATAAGAACTCTTTCACATATAAAACATGTCAGTAACAAAAATGATAACCTAAAACTTATAGAAAATTCTTACATGAGGATGCAACCAACAAGGATTATTATAAAAAATGATTTGTACACTCCCATCCATGATAAATTTAAAGATGATGCAAATTTGATTTAGGGGCATGAAGGATAGCAAGGACCTCTTACCATCAAGTAAGCATAGGAACAAAGTTTAAGTTGAACCTGAAATCAAACCTAGGCATATTCTGGATTTCGAACATAAGTAACCAAGATATTGTTTTTATTATTATTAGATGATTGAAATACTTTATCAACATAAGACCGCTGCTCCAATATGGTGATTAGTGCCATTCACAAACCCGATATTGAAACTGAACAAGCCATCTCGGTAAGGATACTTCTTATCTTCTAGTTGTGACACTGAAAGCAACTATCCTGGCCTAGGAACCATCTAATGATAATTTCAGTCCAAAGTCAAATCCATGATCATGGAAGGGATGGCTTCTGATAATACCCCCATGTCCTTATGTACAACAATTTTCTTATAGAAACAACAAGGATTTATTTGCATATGTATTGCAAGACACTACCATGGCTTGGTATTCATATAACAATAGTTTTACTCACTGATGCTTTGCAAATCATGAATGAAAAGACCTGTGATAGGATATTCCATCTTCCAAGAACACTAAAATCCATCCCGCTAGTTTCATGGCGAAGATTTCATTCTACCAAGCATCTATGAACCTAATGGGTTGGCTTGTGATGAGACCCCCCATCTTCCAATCCATAATATTTTTTTTGTGTGACTATGATAGAATCCAGAATAGATAAGGCCGACTAGGTTATAAAGGTATACGGTAGTGCATTAATGAGACCTAAGACAAGAGGAACTGGTTACCTTCACGGCCTTCACCATAGAATAAAGCATATGTAAGGATATCGATCACGATAGAAATGTATTAACCTAGAATCCTACACTTATTGGAAGCCATCAACATATAAAACAAATCCTGATGCATGATAGGGAAAGATTGAAACTGACAATGTATTGAAGTTCAAAGTGCTGAAATCTTTAGAGAGACTAATTTTCCGCCATTACCAAATGTGCAAGACACAAAAAATTGATAATATCAAGAAAACATTCAAAAAAAATAAAACAAACAAAAGAAAACACCAAACTTATGTACATGACTCATGAAAATTTTCAGACAAAATACTTTTTAAGAAGGAAAACATTCATTGGGTAGGTGTCGATAACTCCCTCCAGTGTCTGTAACCAAACAGTGCTAGGACCAATGTTTTTTGTAATAATGAAAGGTCCCAACCAAAGGCATTGGAACTTTAATCCTTATTGTATTTGTGCTACTTATCCCACCTTACTGAAAAATTCCCGTCAGAGGAGGATATCTCATCGAACCATTTTTTTACCAATTGTTGATGTCGATAGAATATGTTCTTAGCTCTTTCCATATCTTCCTCTAACTTAAGCATAGTATAAATCCTCTGTTGCAGTAGGGATGAATCATCATCTTGGATGGATTGGGCTAACTGTAACGATGGGATGGTGAGATTAGATCGAAGGATGGCTTCCTTGCCATAGAGTAGATAGTAAGGGGAGTTACCAATGGATGCCTTTGGAGTGATTCGTTCTTCCCAAAGAGCATTGTGGAGATGGGTATGCCAATATTTGTGATGGGAGGTCACTGTCTTTTTTCAGGATGTTTATCATTTTTTTGTTGGAGGATTCTGCAAGTCCATTTCCCTGGGGGTAGTAGTTGGACGAAAATTTAAGCTTGATCCCTTTCTCAAGGGTGTACCTAGTGAAGTCAATGGATGTGAAGTATGATGCATTAAAAAATGAGATACTCAAGAGTGCCGAACTTGGTGACTATTTGATTTTCAAGAAAGGAAATCACTTGATTTGTATTACACAGTCTAAGAGGGACTGCTTCAACCCACCTAGTGAATTAATCAGTGGCAGTCAAAATGTACTTATGTTGTAGAGAAGACATAGGGTTGATAGGTCTGACAAAATCCAATCCCCATTGCTGAAATGGGAACTGGACTGCTACTGGCTCCAAAGGGAAGGCCGTTTTTTTACTTTTCCAGCACACCTCTGAAAAGGCTCACATTTTCTAACATAGGCATGAGTGTCCCTAAATAAGGTAGGCTAATAATATCCCGCCCGAATGATTTTGTGAGCCATTGTCTCTCCTAAGAAATTCCCACCAGTAGGTCCTACATGAAAGTGGAAAAGGATATCATTAGTTTGGTCCTTTTCTAAACTCCTAAGAAAAACTCCATCATAGTTTTTTCTAAATAGAACATTATCAATAAGCTGATAAGGAGCTTATTTTAGCCTTAATACTCTACATTTCTTAGAGTCAAGGGTTTGAGGCAAAAACCCATGATTTATAAAAAACTTGATGTGATCATAGCATTTAGATGTTGTCGTTTCAATTGCATTAACAAAACCTCTAGGTACAGCTTCACAACAACATTTGAGCCCAAAATCCGACGACATCCAACATAAAGTATGATTGTGTCAGATTGCAATGATGAAAAGTATTGTACGTTTCGAATTTTTTTTTTCATCTTGCAGAGTCATCGAATTTTTGACTTTACACCTTGTAGTTTTTGTGACAAACATGTTCGGCTGAAATTCGACGACCGTGTTGTAGGAAATTCGACGGCCTTGTCACAGGAAATTCGATGATAGTTCATCTTAAATTCGACAACTATCATCATCATAATTTAAATTATTTTTTATAATTTTAAATATAAATGATAAATTATCATTAATTTTTATAATTTAAATTATAATTTTATTTTATTTTTATTAAAATGAAACATTATTGTTTTAATTTTTTTATATTTGAAATTATGCTTATTTCTACATATTTAAAATGGTTAATAAAATATTTAATTACATATTTTAAAAATAATTATAATTAATTTTTATATTATTAAAAAATCAATTTTATTAATTTAATCAATTATTTACAATAAATACATACAATATTTATAACCAATTAAACAATAATTTATAGCCATATACACTTCGGATATAGAAAACAATATTGATATACAACCCATACATGAAGTCATGAAAACCTACTTATGGGATATTCTAGACATTTGTGTGGATCATTACATGGGACCTCTTTTTAACAATCCCTTAAAGGATTATGTCCAACATGTTGTTGAGATACAAATTCTCTTATAAGTATGATAATTAGACATGCAGTATACAATATGGTTGGGTAGGGAATTGGACAATGTCAACTTGTATGATACATTAATATGGTTGGGTAGGGAAAATGACAATTTCTACTTAGGTATTCAATTGTTAGTATTATAACATATGGAAAAGTTACTAGTGGTTCATTAGTGGAATCCCACATTAACATCAAAAGAAAACAAAGTTTTGTTTAGTGGTTGATTAGCGGAAGCACACATGGACCTCAAAGGAAAACAAATATTTCTACCCACTAATTTTTAGAACTAAATAATGGGTTGTTGGAAAAAATTATTTAGAAATCAACATTAAGTTTTTGTCATAGAAAGAATGGTGCCCATTGACATGAATAACATCATATAGGCATGGCGTGATTTGATGCAATTAAGGTGATGTGATTTTATGCCATTGAGAAGATCATTTTTTACCACATTTACAAATCAAATACAATTAATTGTGCCACCAATCAAGACGTCTTCAAATTCCTTCTTATGCCTAACTACTCCACCAATGTACCGTTTGGAACCATTGACTTGAACTTGTAGAAAAAACCTTGGACCACTCTTCCATATCAGTCACTGTAAGATCCCCCTCCCACCTTGAAGAGCCAAGAGTGACTATGACTCATAAAAATAGAAATGAATCATAACTACATCCTAGAGGAATGGAAAACCCTCACCACGGTGAGGTTACTCCCGCCGCAAGTTAATCAAGGGCACTTGAGACATTCTAACATTATTATAAGCAACAATATATGTATGACGGGGATATACATTTGAGGTATGTATTATTTGGGACATCCCACGGAGAAACAAAACCGCATACATATATATATATATATATAGAGAGAGAGAGAGAGAGAGAGAGAGAGAGAGAGAGAGAGAGAGAGAGAGAGAGAGAGAGAGATTATATGTAGATCATTACATATATAATAATGTAGAATATTACATGTGCATATATTGGAGATGTATATATAAATATATATATATGGGAAGAACCTATAAAGTTACTTATAATCATGGAAAGGCATAACAAACCTCATACAGAAAATAGTGGAACCCTATTTACATAATAATGCAAAATCATATATATGTTGGAAGCATATATATTTGTGATATATATATATATTGTATGTTGACTCTTACAACACTTCACGGTAATACAAACCTCTACATTATTGTATAATGTTACATACAATGCTGAGGCGAACCTCACACACGTGTATTGTAAGGAAAATAGTATATACATATAACTGGGGGACATATATAAACAAATATGTATATATGTTGTTACATTAGAGACGAGCCTCATACATCTATGTACTATGTGGGGAGCCATATGTCTATTATACTTGGAGAATGGTATATATATGAGACATGTATTATTTATGACATAGATTGTATGAAAAACATAAGTGGTGAAGCAAAACCACATACGTACATATATTATATATATATGTGAAAGCACCCATAAAATATTGTAGCACTTATAAAGAAACTAATTCCTCCTATATAATAATATTAGTGGAAGTTATAGGAAAATTCTATACACACATATATTCCGCTAACGAAAGGAATTTCACTTATGAGAAATGCTATAATAGAGATGCAATCATAAATGGAAATAAGATAATGGAAAACATGAGGTATGGCCTCGCATGGAGTATGAAGGGTCGCATGAACAGTGCATCATGTGGTTGTTGGAATTCCTTATATCACTATGCCTTGATTAGTGGAGGAAAATTATGAATGCTAATTGAGCTTACCTCGATTATAGCATTTAGTTAGTGAAGGCATTATTGGTGGCTGGCCTAAATTAATTATCTAAGAGGGCGTTATACCACTCAGTTAGTGGGCAAATGACGAATACCATTAATTCACTCCATTCTGATTTTTCAGTCATTTATAGATTTCCCTGATTCACAGCCTTTGAGTATGCTGAAAATCCCTGATCTTTGTTGGTATGACTACTAACGTACAACAATTATTATAACTGCCGGATTCACGGCCATGGATGGGGGAAAAAACATGATGGCTATGAAAAGAACCATTGGGATTTTTACCTTTACATAAGGATGGCTTGGAATCGTGGAGAAGGGGAGGAAAAAAATGTTCTCTGCGTTGGGGAAATTGGAGACAAGCATTTAGTGCAAAGAGAAAAGGAAATGCCCTCTGCATACTGATTGAGAGGAGATCAAAAATACCCTATGCATTCTTATTTGAGAGAAGCAGTGCATATGAGGGAGAATCTGCGCATATGATGAGGAAAAGAAGTCTATTGCCTTACCAGAGGCCACTTGGTGATGCAGATCTAATCCTAGACAATCGATCCAGGTACTGGTACGCTTTCCACCATGGTTGAGCTCGTGTCTTGGTAAGCCTCCCAACCGTTATATACTATCCAGGTTTGAATTTATCCCAGCCTATTGTTTGTGCTGTCATATACCCTTCATACCTCAAAGCGGTTATGTGTGAAGAGTGTAAAATTCTATCCCTTTAGTGGCAGCTTTTAAAAGTCATTTCAATGAAGCATGATAAATCAAAAATGTCAACTACACGTATTGTAAAATGATTCTTTGACAAAATCCAAACATGCAATTTGCACCCACTTTGTCGAGGTCGATGTTTATAACATAAACCAAGCAAGCTTGTTTTGCCTTCGAAAATACATATGATTTAGTAGACTTAAGACACACATTTACATAAGTCCTAAAGCTAAGGCAGAGTCTTTTTACATTAACATCTCTCTTTAGATCAGTTCTCTTCCAAGGCCTTATCTTGTAATATAATACCTCCCCATTTATGGTGCAAATACAAAACAACATGACTTTGTTGTCGAAAGGTTTGATCACAATAAAGAACCATTTATATCTACCACTTGAAAACCTACTTTAGATACTTTAATCATAATTCAGCATAATTGTCTTGTGACTAGCAAATGTGACCCACTCATTTCGATTATTGATATTTACCTGAGGTATCTACTATCATCACCTTCAGCAAAAGAGGTCTTGTTTAAACTTTAAGGACTAACCATTTACGAACACCAATAAAACATAAGAGACAATATTCCTCCTCAAAGCACATCATTATTGTAGCAAACAAGTAAATCCTCAAATGCATATAGCGTGAAAATT
This sequence comes from Pseudotsuga menziesii, assembly GCA_001517045.1. Classification (NCBI taxonomy): domain Eukaryota; kingdom Viridiplantae; phylum Streptophyta; class Pinopsida; order Pinales; family Pinaceae; genus Pseudotsuga; species Pseudotsuga menziesii. The sequence goes on from LPNX010326495.1 coordinate 29,104, forward strand.
GTCTGCCTGTAGAATGGAAACACAGTTTAATGCTTACATGGCATTACATATTCAGGTATCTAAATCAGAGCTTAAAACCCTACATAGGAAAAGAGGGTGTATTTTAAGTCTAGTGCTTCCCTTCATCTTTTTATGCATATCCATCATTCAATCATTTAAAAACATTATTTAACGAGAGCTTATACATATTAGTACCCATAAAATCAAGCGAAAATATAAAACAAACAGACGCACACATAGGGAGACACCAAAAGTACGTGGTTCACCCCAAACTCGGGGTTACGTCCACCAATCTGTTGCATCATGTAAATTATTTTCAAAAGGCTGGTTACAATCCAGGACAACTCTGTTGCCTGCACATCTTTGGTTTACATTGCAAGAACTCCTCACAGAGTATTCCTTTATCCTTACCACTGGGATTCAATGAACAGTTTTTCTCCAGAACATAAAGACACATCACAGTCTTTATATCTATGTTCAAAACATCAAGACAATCACAGTCCTTTATCATTAAGACAAAACGCAGTCTTTATATATCTATGCTCAATATCATTAAATATCTATGTTCATTATGAGTAAGATAAATCGCAGTCTATGTTTATACTCATTATGACAAAACGCAGCCTCTGTGATCAGTATCAACAAGGCAATTTCCAGTCTATGTTTATACTCAATAAGACAAATCGTAGCCTCATATCTACGATCATTATGAGCAAGGCAAAATGCAGTCTATGTTTATTCTACTTAAGACAATTCCCAGTCTACGATTACTCTTATTAAGATATATTAACAGCAATACCAATCGCCGTCTATGTTCATTTTCATTAAGATAAGTCGCGGCCTCATACCTATGATTATTAACAGCAATACCAATAGCTGTCTATATCTATTATCATTAAAATAAATCAATAAATCGCAGTCTCATACCTACGATTATTAACAGCAAACAAATTGCAGTCTTGTTTATTCTTCTTAAGACAATTCCCAGTCTAAGTTTACTCTCCTTAAGACATATTAACAGCAAACGCATCTCCTACCGTCATGCAACAGTCAAGATAAGCAAATCCACACGCGAGATTCTTGAGCGTAGAATCGTGGAAATATTCATTTCCTGTGGATGTGGCGTTAGTGGAGAAGAAAACCCTAAAGGTGAATCCTAGTTATGTAGAGATTTAGACAAGCATAGGAATCGACCAATACTACATTTTTGGGCAACTGAATATGAAAAACCAGAACTTATTGACATTCCAGGTGACAAAGGGATGTCTCAGATAGATATTTAACTCAACATTTCAGATTTAAACGACCTGGCTCCCATTAAAATAAAAGGGCAGAGGTAAAACAAAAACCAGCGTTATAAGATATCCAGCGGCCCGTACATATGGATAGATCCTAGTCGAATTTGCTATCACCCAGCATTCTTTCTCCCGCCAGAATCATGGCACTGCGCATTGTTGGTTGGTTTGGCACATTGGATCTCGTCCTCTTGTCCGCTGTTTTCTATGAATCGTAGCTATACCTACCTATAAAATCATCTCAAAGCGAATAGATGAATAATATATATTGATAAAGGTCCTAGCCACACCCAGTTTTATGAGCGTGCTTATCACCACAGTGTTGAGGCCAGGCCGCTTGATGAAAATTCATCAATCTAAGACACCTTAGAGTACTGAGATCACACAAGGAATACAAAGTTTACATCTTACGGAATCAAAAGAGAACAGCATCAATCGTATTGATTACCTCAGAGCTGCCAGAATGGTAAACTGCAAGCTATGTCCCTTCAATGTTAAATCACAAGTCGCAAGTTCTCGACTCGTTTTGCTGAACACTGCACAACTTGCCAGGCCTCCCTCTCTCACTGGAAACATACAACAGAAAGAACCCTTTGGATTCCCATGGGTGTATAGAGATCATTCCTTTTCCCTTCGCTCTGCCTCTTATCTCCAAGGTAATACCTGGCCCTCAATTTCCCCGAGGAGCTCCCTTCCTTTGCAAAGCGTCCCCTCTCCTTCTCCTCCATCCGGTGGCGGTATAACTCTTTTTTTTTCCCCTTTGATCATATCCTCGCCTCTCTAAAATATCAGTCTGCTATCAGCCGAGGCATAAGGAAGAAAATAATAATAATAAACGCACAAGCAGAGCACGCGGGTCCCCTCCGTTCCCCCCGGAGTAGAAGAAACAGCGTCCAGGTATAAATCCCATATTCTTGGTTATTAGATATGTCATCCTTAGTGGGTGGCAGATTTCTCGTTTTGTCAGTGATATAGGCATGCGCCCAACCCATGAGCGTTTCCCCCTTTTTCTTTAATTTTATTTACTATGTGCCAGGGAAGTTTCATAACGTTTTCCCCTTTTTCTTTAATTT
>LPNX010326495.1:31864-47066 GCA_001517045.1 Pseudotsuga menziesii
TTGAGTATAAGGGGGACATTACATGTGCTTTCTTTTCTGCTTCACCAAATGCACGCTATGGATCCTTGCAAACAGATCCACGTTATGCATAAGAAATCGTAGATAGAAATTTGCTGGAGAGTGAAGATTTATATATGAGGTTACAAACCCAATATGTTTTACTCTGAAATTATACATATTTCAAAAGAAAGCACATGATTTAATTAAAAGGCTAGTGTTTCGCTTCAGCGATGTTAAGTTCTTGTTCAGAACTGGTTAGTGTAGGGTCATAAGGCGGATGGTAAAAATGTCTTTATATAGATTAAGAAACTAATTCAAGATTTTAACTTGGAGTTTGGATACAGTTTTTTAATGCGCCTAGCCTGGGAATCCAACCGGCATTAGCGACTAGTGCTAGGTATTTTTCCTGGTGTTTGTTGACTAATATAGGAAAATCAGAGTGTCTTTATTCATTTCAAATATGACTCTTATCTTTCAGCTGTGTGAGTAAAGACAACCCTTAGTCCCTGCAATTGTGGTTGCTTTTTCAAGTGCATCAGTGCTCCTATTTGAGCAAGAGGTAAAATTGCAAACGCATTTTGAAACTACGATGCCTCAGGGAAAAGTCCAGTAGCTAATGAATCCTTTCCATCACAACCTGCTGATGATTATCCTTGATAGCTGAACTCCTTGCCCCAACTATGAATGTAAGAGGAATGTTAAATGAAGACTGTCGCTGACAGGTAAACGCAGCCTTGTTAAGGTGTATGCCAAAGGTGAGCCTGGGAATGGGCTATGTTTTATTATTAAAATATGCAGAATTTGACTGCATTCTGAGCCTTGGAATGGGATGTGTTTTCATTATTAAAATATGCTTAACTTGACTGCATTTTGAGACTTGGAATGGGTTGAGTTTTTATTATTAAAATATGTAGAACTTGACTGCGTTCTGAGCCTGGGAATGGGTTGTGTTTTCATTATTAATATATGCAGAAATTGATTGCGTTTTGAGCCTCGGAATGGGCTGAGTTTTTATTATTAAAATATCTAGAACTTGACTGCGTTTTGAGCCTAGGAATGGGCTATGTTTTTATTCTTAAAATATGCAGAACTTGACTGCGTTTTGAGCCTCGGAATGGGCTGTTGTTTTTATTATTAAAATATGCAAAACTTGACTGCGTTTTGAGCCTGGGAATGGGCTGTTGTTTTTATTAAAATATGTAGAACTTTGACTACGTTTTGAGCCTGGGAATGCGCTGTTGTTTTTATAAAAATAGGCAGAACTTTGACTGCGCTTGAGCCTAGGTGAAGCATCTCGATAAGTGTTAGAATGCTCTTTAGCCAGTTTGTGTAACTATACTTACTACATTTGAGTCCATTGTATGCATCTCTATCGAATCTGCTTTATAAGTTTTCTGCATCTTGCTCTCTCTCTCTATATATATGTATACTTCTCTATGTGCAGGCGTGTATATTTTTCTCATGCAGGTAAGTCTAGTTAGGAGTCGCGACTTACTAACGAACGTGGATTCTTATTGAAAGTGCTCATCTGAATCAATTAATAGGATTATAGGAAATACCCTGTGAGTGGGAATCCTGGAGTGTAAACATGAAGATATGGCAACAGAGTGGTTGCCGATTGTAATCATTTTTTTGGAAAATATTATATGATGCTGCAGTTTGGTGGACGTAACCCCGAGTTTGGGGTGAACCACGTATATTGGCGTTTTATGTGCCATATGGTGTATTATTTTTATGTCCCTGGATGTTCTTGGTTTGATCTCTTTTTCTATTATGATGTAAATGGTTGAGTGATTTTTCCATGAATGTTTTAAATGCAAAGGAAAAATATTTTGACAATAGTTATTAGGTATGTACAATATCATGTGTGGTAAAGGGCGGAAAGTTATGATCCAAGGCCCTCACCTACAATGTATCATGTAATAACATAAATAAGTAGGAATAACAAATGGTCAATTTTCATTAGTATTGACTAATGCTGATATCCAACCAAAATACTTGCAGAAAATGATGTGTGCTGCATGATTAATAACATTGGACATACTTCCCTATAATGCCACTAACAGCATGTATTCTTTTGTAGCAACAGCGAAATGAAAAAAAAAAACAATTATCCACCTTTGTCACATATAATGGTATCTAGGTACAAGAGGTACATTACATATGGTATCAGAGCAAGGGTTCAATGCTCGGACCTAATGGACTCATCGACATACAGGTATGCTATGAACAATGTGATTTGAACATGAGATATCATAATTACTTATGTGAATGCACACTATGAAGGAATATTGTTTAATGTTAGGATCATTAAATTGAACTAGTTTACGCAGGTTTTTCTTAAATTTATGGACAATGCATGGGATTAGTCACATGAATTGAAATACCGGGGTTAGACGTTTGATTGGTGAATAAGAAAATGAAGATGATATTAGGCCTGATGCAACATACCCATGCAAGATATACTTATGTTGTTTTACATACGCATTGATGAGTAAGGTACAAGTTGAAATTGTTCTTAGTAAGACCAAGTGCATAATATTAACAGATCAAGAAAGGATATTGAAGAGGGAGTAAAACCTTGTAAGATACACAAGTATATTTGTGTTGCATTCAAATAAGAACATGTTATCATATGATTGCTTTGCGACTTATTTTGGGCAAGAATGTGTGAACAGATAATGCAGGTTCACGTGGTTGCAAGAAGCAGCATCACTTGAGGACCAAAGGCAAACATGGAATCCTTAGTAGAAATGGTAACATTTGGGGTTTGTATGATTCCCTGCTTATTATGGAAAGGTTACCAGGACGGTAACATTTCAATGAATTATTTCATAGCTTCGATAATTTTTCATGTTAAGAACATTCTTTATAAAAAGTCTTGGAAAACTCTAGCATAGTAGCTAATTACATAATATTTTGAGATGATATATATATGCATCAAGTTATGTTGAATGTGTAATGTAAGTCACTCAGGACTAGAGGGATTAGGTATAAATACCTTGATGATAAGCTATGGATCATGGGGAATTTCAAGCTACCACATGAATATGTTATTGAGCAAGTAGGCGTGAAGCATCAAGTACGCCTAGGGATATAAAAGTTGTGTTTGAGGAGGAGCTTCCTGGGCTCTGGAAGAAAGAGTATGTCAAGTAGATATTATGATATTTTTATGTTTGAAATGACATTTCATGTATGTTATGGTAACTCACAGAGCATTGGGATTTTTACAAGTGGTGAATTGTGAAAGTCCTAGTTGGACCACAACTGAATAATCAAATATAAGTTAATTAGATTACCTATGAAATTTTGGCTAGAGTACAGCCAAAGTGAAACGGTAAAGTATCTTGTGCTTAAAAAAGATAATGCTTCTCGTTATATTGCACTAAATATAGAGACATGTATTGGATGAACAAGAACATCATCAGACCTAACGTAAGTGGTTAGGGTGTGAAATGGTGGCAAATAGCCCACTTAGAATTACTGATGTTATCAGAATACATGTGTCCCTAGTTGCCACATATAAATGTGGTGTAAAGATGGGATCACTAGTACAAAAGCGCAGATTTTTCCACGGAGGTTTTCCACGTTTCTTACTTTTTGGTGTAAAATCCGATGTAATAGGAATGAGGCGTCACTGTATCCATGCCTGTACTCTTAGTTGTCACTGTATCCACGCCTGGACTCTTAGCCGTCGCTGTATCCACGCCTGGAAGATAGGGGGTAGGAATTGCAATGCTTGGTCAAATCATACAACAACATATTGAGGAAAACCACAAATATGATGGTGCTCTTCATGTTTAGATAATTGAGGGCCCTCATTCACCAAACACTAGGACGTAAAAGTCAATTTTCCTAGCCATAGGTGAAGAAGCTTGACTTGATCTCAAACAAAGAATAAATAATATCAAGACAATGCTTTATTAATAATAGTGTTCCCAAATATCACATTATTACCAATGTACATTCAGCAGAAGCACCAAGTCGACAAGTTTGAAAGGACGATTTAGATTCTCCACAACCCACAAACCACACTTAGGTAGCTCCATTCATCTCGAAGTAATGTGGTCATATTGGTGATCAATGTCCTCTTTTGGTTAGTGTTACCCAAATGTAAAGGTATATACATGATTTTAGTTAGTTATTGGGAAATAATTAGTATGAAGGCTATATTTTTGGCATAGAAAATGAAAATTGTGATAGTTATTTTGTGTAGTGGTGATAAGAATCCATGTAGTATATAATATAGCCATAACAAGTTTAAATCACATGAAGAGCTTAGGTTTGAATATCTATTATAATTTTTTATTTATCTATTTATGGAAAAGTTTAACTAGTTCAAAGGGGATACCATGAATTCAATAAATATCTAAATATAGCCATGAGTAAAGTCACAAGATCACGGATGATCATGCTTCTCATTTTTTAGACTTGTGGAGTTAAAGGAGGTGTTGCTTCAATAAGATCTTTCATGATGAATTTCCTACCTCCACAATTGCACACCGACTATAGGACATTATTTTTTGACATTAAAATTTATTGGAATCCCTTTGTTGTCAAACAACAAGAAAAAAACCTAGAAATGAAAAATATATATTTGCAAGCATTATGACCACATAAATTTTCAAATCGAAGCAAATAAACTACACAAAGAAGACAACACAAAATAATGTACTTTTATTGACTTATCATATTACTAGATTATACAACGTACCACCATTGACAATTATAGAGACTTAAGATGTTTCTAAGATACACAAATATACATCCAATGAATATCCCCATATAATTACCAATCTTTTTGCAATTTTCTATCCCTTTTTTAGTAACATGTTACCAATCATAATTGTGAAAACTTCATATAAATAGATCTTAATTTGAATATGTAATTAAAAAAAATAGGTTTGCACCATTAGTTTTAATATTGTATTTCAAAACTCTTCATACAACTTGATAGTCTTTTAATAGTCATTGGGCATAGGAATATCCATGGATATCAACACACTTTCGCCACATGTATATTCCTAAGAATCATGCTTCCATGTGTATTTGTAACATTAAAAAAAACGAGACAGTGTGTGTTGCACTTTACTAATAATAGCTTCACACAAGAAAATATGTTACAATTCCAAAATAATTCCACTCGAAAAGAACAAATATTTGATATCGAGTCGAATTTATTCATTTTAATAATATAGATAGATTATAATAAAAAATAAAATCATAATTTAAATTTAAATTCAATACAAATAGATGACAAATTAATTTTAATTATTAAAATAGATTGTTAATCTTATGCCAAACAGTCGGTGATGTTTGACAACTGTATAGAACTTGCACCCAATTTTCGTTTGTGATGGTCTTTGAACATAATCATTGTTATGGAAGGATTCATTATTCTATGAGAGGTATATGACTGATTTGAGATAAACTGGGAGAGACTCTCCCAAAAACATCATTAAACCCATATATCTTGACAAGTCTCATTTATTTCCCCACCATGATATTCAACCAGATAGACAAAACTAGAGATTAATGAAAAAATTTCCTTAGAATGGGAGTTGGTGAATTGATTATGTTTCCTAAAAACATGGAAAATAGAGAACCGATTGAATATTCAAATGACTTCTCTAATATTGAGCACCAACTCCTAGCGATCCAGATTATAAATCATTTCCTCACCTCTCATCCATTTAATAATCAACAATGAGTTGACGAAGACTTGTAGAGAGTGTACCCCTAATTCCATAGATTTCTTCACCAAAAGTTTCAATGAGAAGAGCTCGACCATATTATTTGTACCTTGACCATTGCATTATTTTATACAAAAATAATGGTCATCTGAGAGATACAACATTACTCCTTGGCCACATATCCTTCTAGACCCTAGCGAGCTCCATCAATAAAATCCCCAACTAGAACTTTTCTCAATATGCAGTTTCCTGACCTGCCACAAAAAATTAGGGGCGTCTTAGCTGTTTAGATAATTAAAAAGTACCTTTATCTTACATTCATAGTTGTTTAATATCCTTAAGTTGATACGCTTTATCTTACGTTTAGTATTCACATAGGATAGAGCTAACTAGCCACAAACATTAAGTCCAAATAAATTAATCATATTAAAAAACTCTACGCATCACAAATCTTTAAAAAAAATTTAAGACATAAATAAACCGCAAATATTTTCATGGCTAAATAAACCAATGAGGTTGGAGGCTTCGAGAGTTAACTCGATATTTAATATATGTTTGTAAATATATCATTACATTTTGGTGGATATTTCACTTTGCAGCTTCCCGCCTTTGGGTTTTACTTTTTTCTTTGAAATAATTTACCCTTCCCTCCACAACTTTCTCGCAAAAATCATGATGTCAACCTTTCCCTCTATTCCTCTGGTTTTCAAGCCTTCATTCCTTGAGCTCCCCGAACCCATTTTCCTCACTACCCACAAACTAATTTGAGTTCTTTGCGATTGAATACCTATCCATGTCTTCATCGTCTTAAAACTCTGCAAAAGCTGCCATTCTAGAGGATGCAAATGGGGTCGAGAGTTTGGATTTCATTGAGGGAAAAAATGAGCGTGAATTTTCTCTCACATTGACGATCATATTGCTAGTACTATTGAAGATGTAACGCTTGACTGCCTAGAATATGGAACAGGGGCCATCAAAGATAATGAAGCCAAAGAGGATGGTTATGTAGATGCCGGAGCTTCCCGAGTTGAGGTTTTTCTCATGAATGGCAGTTCTGCTGGTAATGGGAGAAGCTATGGATGCTGAGCAAGTGCCCTTGTGAAGCATACTCTGTTTCAAAAGGTTGTGATGCATTGAAAGATTTATTGATGTTGTTGATTTTCTAAGCCTGCAAACTGGAAATTAGGTTTTATTCGCTTTTCACATGCTATTCAAATTGTTTATAACTCAGGTTTTATTCGCTTTTCACATGCTGTATATTTACTATGTGGCCCATGTTCAACATTAAGGGGGTAAGTTGTGCAATAATGCTTTTACTCCAAGCCCTTCTGTTCAGATTGAGGGGAGATGTTATGAATAGGGAAAATCCTACTTTGAGTTTGCTATCCATTAACCCACTCATCTTTATATATCGGCTAGGGAGTGTTGTGGACAAAATTACAGTGTTGTCGGGTTTAGAGATTACTTTGGGAATGTTTGATAGAAGATCAGTCAATGCTATTTCGTCTTCTATTGGAGATTTGGAGAACAATGATCCACGATGATGATTGGCAACCAACACGATTTTCATTGGATCTTCAAGCTTAGTTCCATCCTGTAAGGGGATCATTTCCATTACATTTTTTATTCTTCTTGCATTGGATTGCATGTGAAATAATTTATAAATTATTGTTTTAATCTCGCTTTCATCGAGAGGCCTCTTGATATTAGTCTCCACTCTCCAGTACTCTTATTGGGCTTTCAACTACTGTTGGTTGAGCTCTTTTTTCTGAAGGGTGTGTTGGATTGAGTAGTCTTCTTTCTCTATTCTCTCCCGTGTACCTTGTATCTGGTATTTAAATTGTTCTTTAACTTAAAAGGAGTTGCACTTGTTTTCTTTTGCTCTAAATTTGAGAACTTTCTTCAGTTTTTACAGCTTTTGTTTCTAGACAAAAGAGGGGGATCTTGTGACCTCCTCTCCACAAGCAGGTTGGACCAGATCTGCCAAAGTGCCTGAGAACCATATGGAGTTGTACTAAAAGGATATTGGACTTTGGCTCGTTTTGTAGGTGGAGAGGGAGAGAGAGATTAGCTTATGGTCCAAGACATTAGATGGAATGATGCTTGAGAATTTTTTTCTTTTGGTGACAATAATAAGCTTTGTACAAGAAGTTTGTCTAATGCTCAGTGATAAACCTGAGGTCTAGCTTTTTGTTAGTCTAGATAAATTTACCATTTTGGGTTTGATGTCAATCTGGGCTCACTCTGCTATTATGTCATACACTATTTCCTGGAATTGGTTTTTGATGAATGACTTTGTGTTCTCTCTGAATGTATACATGACACAATCATCCAATCTCCGACCACCCTTTTTGTGTGTGGTTATTGACCACCAGTTTACGTTTGATGCAGTGGCAGATGTAGATTCCACACAGGTAAAAATTAGTTGGATGAAATGCCAAGGTTAACCTAACATGCAAAACAATATCTTTGTTTCCTAAATTAATATAAATAATGCTTCCTTAGTGTTGCATGAACTATTTTTCAGAAAGACATTTTCGAGATGGTTGGCCTGCCTTTGGTGGAGAATTGCATGGGAGGTTTTAATAGTTCAATATTTGCTTATGGCCAGGTATTTCTTCAGAAGTTGTAAGCTATTTTTTGCAGCTTCATTTATTTGATTTTCTTTAACATATTCCTTTTTTATATAGTAATTTGTTTCCTGCATTCTCTTTTGTGTAAATTGTTGGATGGCATATACCTGCTCAAGTTTTAATCTGGAGAATCTTTATTCTTTTTTATTCTTTGATACAGACTGGAAGTGGAAAAACTTACACTATGCGGGGTCCGACATATGATTCGAGAGGAGATCAATACCCAAACAAAGACCAGGGTCTAACTCCTCATGTATTTGAGCAGCTTTTCACCCGAATTGAAGAGGCAAGTCATGTTTTGCCTTGGCTTTAGCACCATTTGACTTAACTAGATTACCTGCCTATTTGACATTTATTCTGGATTAATCCTTTTTTTTGTTTCAGGAAGAGGCTAAGAATATTGATAAGCAACTGCGCTACCAGTGTCGTTGTTCATTTCTAGAGGTGAGTTACATCTATAATATCATGGAGCTTTGTGAACTGTATGCATCTTGCTAGTTTGATATAGGGATTCCATTCATATTTAATTAACTCAAAATCATATATAATTATTTTCAATTGATGGCAGATTTATAATGAACAAATTATAGATCTCCTAGAGCCAAATCGAAAAAATATTCAAGTAAGTAACCTTCAAACAATCTAATCTGTTTAATTCTACTTGGATATAAATTATAATACTGTCAACTGGAATATACAAGGGTACTTTGTGAACAGATCAGGGAAGACACAAAGACTGGTGTGTATGTGGAGAATTTCACAGAGGAGTATGTTTCAAGTGTAGCTGATGTAAAACAGCTTGCTCTCCGTGTACGTGAATTTGATTTCCTTGGCCCTTTCTGGGGATGCATCTCAAAATAGAAAAAGAATTATTACAGAAGTCTATATTTACAAAATAATGCATGAGAACATAGAAGGATAGACTGGCCAATATACCAAAGGATAGTCTATATTCACAATATAATGCATGAGAACATGAGAACATAGAAGGATAATATACCAAATACTTTGTCTCCCACTTTATCTTATATTTGGTGAATCAGGAAGTGGAAGGATTTTTAGCTGGGTCCATAAGAAGAGAAATGGTCCTAGAAGAGGTTCGCAGCAAGCAAGTCACGGAAATTGAGCACCTTAACCGCTTGGTATATCTTTTCTGACAGAACAAAATTCTTATTGACTTTGAAACAGGGATTACTGGGAATTTCATAGCTCTATAACTCACTCCTGCCTGTCATGAAGCTACAAATTAACTACTAATATGTTCAAATTTCTTGTATTCTTGGATTTTGTGCCATTCTTTGTACTTTAAAGTTTACAAATATATTACTAACAAAAGAGAAATATTGCTTTAAAGTTTACACATATAAACTGTAAGTATATGCTGAAAATTTCCAGAATTTTAGGCTTAGTTATACTCCGAATCTGGTGGCTCATGCATGCTTTTATGCTGCTATCCTTGTGTGTGAAACACAAGTTGGCTTGAGTATTTTTTCAAGTTGTCCCTGTTTGTTGTGAACTTCAGTCTAGTCATTGTTTCCAGATTGCCATTTTCCATATGAAACATCTACATTTGAAATTTTTATTCCTCCAACTGAAGCAAGATGATCCTAGGAAGGATAGGTGATTTTACTGGTCCTTGCATCTATATTTGTGGTGCTCCTTCTGGAACTAGAAGTACTTCATTTGCCAATTTATTGCCTTCCCTATTATATTCTCTCTAGATATGCCATATTTATGTTTTGATTCTGATGTACCTACCGGCCCCTTTGACCTATTTTTGTACATTAATAAAATTATCTTATCTCATCTTATATGCAAACTGATCCAACATAGATACTATGTGGATTAACATCTTCAGCTGAAGACTATTTGGAGGATGAATTTTGGAGTAAGGATTCCCAGTGCCACTATTAACAATGGATCCCCAAATCATGTGATTTGGTCTACTGTGAAGTTCACTAGGCATTCAACTGCTTGGAGAATTGCCAAGTATTCTACCATACTGTTTGCTGCTGTGGCTCCTAAATTCCAAGAGAATTTGCTAGCTATGACTCCTTTTGAGTCAAAGATTAGACCACCAGATCCTACAGGATGAGGATTTCCTTTTAATTCATCAAAGAAGAGAACAGAGCTTTGCTGGGAGATTATCCAGTCTTTTATGCTTTTATCAGAGAGATTAAGATGAAAGAAACGTTTTTTTGACAATAATTTTTGCTTCTCAGATTCTGATGTCCATCCTGCTAGCTACCAGGTATTGAACCACTATTTCTCTTTGGTATTGAGCCTCTCTATATCCTTTGTTCCTTGCTAATCTGTCATAATTGATTCTGTGATTATGGCAACAGATATAATTTAACTACTCAACATTTCTCTCTTTATCATTGTAAATGAGATTGTTTCTGTTCATCCATTCTTACCACAAAGCAAAACTAGGGATTAGGGGCAATATGGATTTGATTAAAGTCTTTCTTTTCATGACTCTAGGGTAGCTCTTGTACCAGCCAGCAAGGATTTGGTCCCAGCTGGATGGTCTATGAGATAGAAGGATATTTATTTCAGAGATAATAAGCTTCCAGAATCCATGGTGAGATCACTAAGGGGCAGTCAAGTGAAATATGGGTCATGGTTACCTCACCATCTTTACAAATGAACTCACCAGGATGGACAAAGAATACCTTTTTAAACAATTTTCCAGTAATTAGCAGCTTGGATTTGGAGTTGGGAATGGGATCAAGATCTTGTACTATATAATGGAAGCACATGGGATCCCCAGGAGTAGACTGCTTCAAAATAGTAACGCAGCCTTGCTTTACAGTGTATTGTCCTGTTGTGTTTTCCAAACCTCCATGTTCTTCTGAAAGCAATTGGGGCTGAACCTTTCAGGGTTAGGTTCATTTCCTTCTAGTGCTTTATCAAATCAAGAGTAAGATTTAAAGGCTACTTCCTTCCTCTCCAAACTAGTTTCTCATCTTCACTCCAAAGAGAAATATCAGCAAGAGTGTGAACACCATTATTTTCTGCCCCTCCTCTTAGGGGACATAATGGAGTCCCTCCATATTTTGTAAGGACATGGAGTCCCTCCTCTTAGGGAACATAATGGAGTCCTTGTCCTGTATAATGAAAACACATGGGATCCCCAGGAGTAGACTGCTTCAAAATAGTAACGTACCCTTGCTTTATAGTGTATTGTCTTGTTGTGTTTTCCAAACCTCCATGTTCTTGTTAGAACGGTTGGGGCTGAACCTTTCAGGGTTAGGGTCATTTACTTCCAGTGCTTTATTAAATTAAGGGGAAGATTTGAAGGCTACTTCCTTCCTCTCCAAACTGGTTTCTCATCTTCACTCCAAAGAGAAATATCAGCAAGAGCGTGAACACCATTATTTTCTGCCCCTCCGCTTAGGGGACATAATGGAGTTCCTCCATATTTTGTTTGTTTTCTCATTCATGGGTGACCTGAAAGAGTGATTCTTGATAAGGGTGAATGCCCTTAGGATTTTCTTATAGGTTTACGAACATCCATAGGGGAGGGTCTTGCAAAATGATCCTATTTCTTTCTGCCTCTTTAAAATATATTTTCCAGTGTAATTCCTTCCACCATGTTGTTTTTCCATAAACCTGATTTCCATAATACTTTAGCTCCCATAACAATGTTGGATAGGAAAGAATCTCTTATCCCAAGATCCTGACTCGATATGGAGTATTTTATCCCAAAACCCCAACTAGATATGGAATTTTTGCTTATTCCCAAGCCATCAATGATTAAGGTGATTTTTTCCCTTTGTTTCCTCCCTTATATCAACAGAAGAAATATGATTAGTTTCCCCATTTCAAGTAACAATTCTTGTGGAGACATGAGAGTGCAGAAACATGATAGCATTGATTTTATGAGTACCATTTGTACATTAGGGCTTAGCTGTTGGGTCTCTTGAATGTTGAATTTTCCTTCTAAAATTTTCTAAAACTGGAGGCCAGTCCTTGAAAGGTAACCTTTCTCTACAGCAATTGAAATTCCAAGCTATGCAATTACTCCCCATTTGGCTTCATAACTGAAGTAAAGGATTGTTGATATCCTGCTTTAATTTACAGCCATCGACGTCAATGCCAACTTTTTTGGATTTCATACTAGTTTTCCTTTGGAGACCACGAGGAAAAGGTCTAGAAACTTTTTAAATATTTTTGCCATGATTGTAGATAGTGTCATCAACAAACTGTTTTTTTTTTGAACTATAGCTTCCTCTTATCACAATGAGGCCAACGAGCCCAAATATATTCCACCAAAGCTGCCCAAATATATTCCACCAATGAGGACATAGTGCCTGTAACTTCATGAATAGCTGATAGTAAAGTATTTCTTTTTACAATATAAGATAAGTTGTGCATGGTTTAAATGTCTTAGAAACCTCTCTTAAGCATTTCATCTGGTATTAGAGCCAACGAGGTGTAAATACTATGGACCTTTGGTTGAAATTTGACAACTGGATGACAAATTTGGTTGGTGTTGGTTGTCAGAGATAGATGAAATATCTATGGATGGAACCTCTATGGAGAATGTTTTCACAGATAAGTTTTTATAGTTCTGGAGACATGAAGAGGCAGGGAAGATATCTGAAGGACTTTACTCACTTTGCACAACAAAATCATATCCCATAGTATGTGTGAAGCATTGACTGGCACGTGACCACCAATTTATATGGTTGAAAAAGATGAGTATTATTTCTATGTTACACTCCAATGTTTAGCATAATTAAATATTTGAATAAGGGTCACTTTATATATTAGTGACATGTGACCACTGACAAAACCAGATTAACATTTAGATGTTGAGGTTATGGGTCGTTGTTCAAAGTTTAAACCATGGTAATGAAGCATGTAATGAAGATGTGCGAGATGTATGTATGCACATGAGGGGGGTATACTATTTATGTAAGGATTATGACCTACTTCCACATGGAATTGGTCTTATGGCATTTCTAATTTTTTTTTTAAACAGTTATAGCCATGGATACAGCGATGGGAATTTTTAAAAAAATTTCACAGTCGTGGATACAGCGACGGCTCGGCGTGGATACAGCGACGGCCTAGCGTGGATACATAGACGAACAGGCTTGGATACAGATACAGCTAGGCGTGGATACAGAGATGGCTAGGCGTGGATATAGCGACGGCTTAGACATCTAATGAAATATAGAACATTGTCGCTCTTGCGACGCAAATTAGGGGTCGTCTCTATTACGACGGAATTGTTTCCACGGGAAAAAAAACACTTAGACGTGGCAATATGCATGCTTTTCCGTGGATATTGCCATGTTTTTCCGTGGCAAAATTGATCACTTATACTAGTGGATGTATCCTCACTGTAATTATCCAAACAATAGATGTGTAAAGATGTCTAAATTTATTTAAGTTGATGAATGATGCATAACTTTTACACTGACACTGCAGGGTATGATAAGAACACTATCAGTTAGGGATGGACTGGTAGAAAAAGTATTCACTGCCTTAAATAATGAGGTTAAGGAATGCTGATTGTCGAATTTCAATATTTTATGAACCAAGGATTCAACTATGGATTATGTGGTTTATACTGACATTGCAGGTTTCACCATGATGATGATGAGTGCTACAACCAGCATGCACTACGATATACAAAAATCCATCTGCATAAATAAGTTGCACTCGACTTGTGCATAAATGTGTAAGGATTAATTCCTGGATAATTTACAAAGGTTATATCACTCATAAGTGATGATTAAGCCGCTGCAACTTATGGTTAGATAATAAAATTTGTGAGTTATTGGCAGATATTTTGACTAACCGTATAGCCGACTCACAAATTGGGACAATGACGGTAAAAGTCATGAGAAGCAGCTAGGGGTGTGCATTATGATTGGTAAAGTGGAAATCTATACTAAAGAAAAATTTGCATGTTGCGGGAGCACCATGGTGTTAGGAAAGTGATTGCCGCGTGAGCACATCGGTGTTAGACATGTATGCCGCAAGAGCACAATGGTGTTAGGCAAGCGATTGCCACGTGAGCACATTGGTTTTAGGCGCATGGTGTGGCAAGAAAGACCTAGGCAAAAAAACTCGACATTTGGAAGACAGGACGCTGTCTGATGTCGCTGAGGTGAAAACTTTTGACTAGGGGTCAAAAGGGAGAGTAACCTCAGGAATAAATGTAAGTCCACCCAAAATTTAACTCTAGGGAGAGAGTTCAAAGGATGACAAAAAAGGAAAGTTGTGTTAGCAGCCTTCCAAGTCACTAAATGGTGACATGTCCTAATACGTAAATGTGAAGATATGATGAAACTAAATTATGTTGAATTTATTGGTTATACACTGTTGATTGATAGGATGAATGTATTGTTTCAAGTTGGGAACATGATGCAGTCCTCTTTCTTATAAATGTTAAAGTATGTGAGATCTGACGATAGTCTTCGTAGGTCTGGCAACAGAGAGGTTAAGAAACAGAATTGGGCTTTGCTCATGAGAATGTGAAAATAAGCCAAGGGGGCAAGCAAGGTTAGGGATGACAAACAAGTAACACTGAGGATGGTGTTCATTCTAGGGGGAAAGAATGTAAGATCCCCCTCCCACCTTGAAGAGACAAGAACAACTACAACTCATACAAATAGAAATGAATCATAACTGTATCCTAGAGGAATGGAAAACCCTCACCACAGTGAGGTTACTCCCGTTTCAAGCTAATCAAGGGCACTTGAGACATTCTAACATTATTATAAGTAACAATATATGTATGACAGGGATATACATTTGAGGTATGTATTATTTGGGACATTCCACGGAGAAACAAAACCACATACATACATACATACATATATATATATATATATATATATATATATATATATATAT
>LPNX010326495.1:56680-67799 GCA_001517045.1 Pseudotsuga menziesii
TATTCCCTAGCTTAAACCAAACCCACATAGCATCAATGAGATAGTTTGGAAGGGGCCCACCCTCTGACAATAACACAAGTTTCTGCCCTCTGGAGTCAAAGACTAGATAGAAGGTGTTTAGGCATTTTAGTGTGGCTCATCATTAATTAGTGGCCATTTAGAAACTATAAGTCCTCATTCCAAAGCAAAGGATTTCCTCCAATTTGACCGAGGTTTGCACTTCGCTACAACATATCGTCAATTGCTTCAATTGTCATCACATAGAGCGTTGATGCCAAAGGGAAACCTTGGTTAATTGACCAGTATAAACCAATTTCTTTATATTTAAGTCCAATAATGGTAAACCCTGCTAATGTGTTGGCCAAAAGAGTTTCAACTGCTTGCAGTAAGGGATCAAAATCCCAAGGTCTGAAGCATGGCCATAATAAAATGCCATTCTACCAGCATAGCATCAACAACTAGCTCAAACTAATATATCCTCTGAGCAAAATGTTAAACCTTGGACTAGTTATGGACTTCAATATCTCCATGGCTCCCTCATCATAGCATCATAGTAAAAGGAGGTGTAGATCCGGTTTGCTATGAACACTAGTAGTACAGATGCTCGTCTAAGATGCAAGTTCAAGTGCAACGTCTATATGAGAATATCATATCTTAAATATATCTATAGTATCTATGTTCATGGAAAGTCAAAGTATCTGTGGCGACATAATATGGTAAGGAGGAGCCAGCCTCTCGAGAGTTCCAGGTAAAATAGGCCCCATAGGAACATGACCATGACCTATTCCACTATCCTTGGACCGGATTCCACTATGACTAGGTGTCTTCCACTACAGGCCAGGTTTACCGACTTGGTCTTACCAAGCAGTACTTATGCATGTGAATCCAAGTTAGCGGACAAGTGAAACGGCTATTATCCAAGCATTCTAGTGGACTTGGGTGCTAGAGGGGGCATACCAGTGGACTTGGGTGCTAGAGGGGGCATACCAGTGGACTTGGGTGCTAGAGGGGGCATACCAAGGATAAACATTTAGAAAGGGTATGGTTTCTTCCATAGAATCTGCAGTTTAGATCTCTGATGACTAGTTTCCCATTGGAACCATCAAAATGATATGAGGTTTTGCAGTTGTTCCAATATGAACAGGTAGTGGATATGGCTCTACTATGAGGTAAGTTTCATTGCAATGAACACTTCTCTACGGCACCATCATATATGTATTGACCATTGGTAAGATGCTTCTATGGGCCTTTTTTGTTCATGACACTTCTCTATGGCACCATCATATATGTATTAACCATTGGTAAGCTGCTTCTATGGGCCTTTTTTGTTCATGACCAGGTAGAGATGCGGATATCATATATGAACAAGTGGAGATACCTTAATTAGGTAAGCTACATGGCCATGACCATTTCTTTATGCGGATCATAGGTGAACAGCTTCTCTATGCATTGGAAACATGTTTCTCACAGTAGAACTAGTGGAACTAGTGGAATTAGCTGGTAGGGGGACCAAGTAGATATGCAAGTTTAGATCTACCCCATAGCATTAGCCTAGCTTTGTCTCGGGCCGGCACTAGTGGCTATGAAGAGAGAGGTGTAAACGTATCTATGGCTACATCATATGTGTAAGGGATCTATCCTCCCTTTGCTAGTAGGCACTGGAATAACCAGTTAGAGTAGTTCGCTGGAGCTAAAAGAATTCAAGTTGTTCATCGCCAGGACGTGGAGATGCTGGTATCGCAGGACGTAGATATTGAAGTAGTGTATTTAATGTGTCCATGTATTGATTGATGTCTGAGGTGATGTATGAGCCATGTATAGCTTCTATTTCCCCCTTGAAACTATTAAGAATGTGATAGGTGGTATTTGTCTAGCAATGAAAAGTATTTATCTCCTTGTTGTTCTGTCAGCTGTTGATAGGGTATGGGAAGGTGGTGAAAATAGTGGTGAATAATATAGGAGCTCTTGGTTGAGTGGATCTCGATACCATCAACTAGCCCAAACTAAGATGGCACTTACTCTATGGCTGGGTTCAACCAACGTCTCCATATGAGTTCAACCTGTTGCCATAGCATTACGAGGATTTCTATTCCCCGGAGCCCAGTCGAGTATTAGTCCAAGTGGAGGAACTAGATCTCCAGAGCCTTCATATTGACATTGAGTACCAGAATTTAGTGGATCACCACCTACCTAGTGCAGACGTAGTGCCAGTTAAAGTGTCTACATCTAAGAGAAAAATTAGCATTGTCCAGCTTTTGCATTAGCACCACCTAGTAGTAGTGGATCTCCACCAGCATCAACTAGTTTAAACTCATACACGGCACTATTCTTCCAACAAGTCTCCATCATGGCAATCTTCAGAGATTTAACGAATTTATGCAACATCGTATAGTAACAAGTGGAGACATGAATCCAAGTAGTGTAAATGTATAGAAAGCAACATCATAGGTTATGAACCGTATCCACTCAAGCTCATAGAGTTTGTACAGGGCTCCAATCAATGTTAACTTCACGTAGCAGATATCAGATTTGAAAACTTATATATGGCAACATCATATTGCGGAACAATGATGACAAAAAACCGGTTTCGCTGGCTTTCACAAGGCTAGCACTTGGATTGAACTTTGGGGCTATGGCTTTTATTCAACCCATGGATAGCTTATGAGGCACATTCTCTAGAGATGCGAGTAAATAAGCTCTCTCTCTTTCGGCATGTCAGCTAAGGCATTTCAGCTATGGAAGGTTTGGGTGCAAAGATGTACCAGCCGCGGAGAAACGAACTACAAGAGGGCCTTTTTAACTAACTACTCTGCAAAACTTAGATATGCGCTTACAAAATGTGGTTTATATTTTGTATTTGTAGTAGTAGGTATGGCTCGACGAGATCTGCTCGTTAGGTTTCATAGGTTTTATCCTTGGACGAGTAAAAGGTAAACTTCTACACGGTGATATGGTACGTGAAACTTATCCATGCAATTTATAGCTGCCTGAGCATTTATATGGCAACCAAATTGTTGTAGTTCAGTCCAAATTCTCCAGGCCGCACCTATAGCGGGAGGAGACCGGTAGCGCTTATTTCTTTTGGGCCTTGCCGGGCAAAAACATAGATATGGCGGCCAAAACTTGTTGGAAAATGTAATTACTCGCAGATCTCTACTTGGCTTCCAACCGACTCTATCAGAGTCTGGATAAACCAAGATCTTGTCTGTCAGTCTGACAAGAATGAAAAGTCCATAAGTAGGCTACGTAAGTCAATCGAAGTTATTTCAGAATCTAAGTAGTTAGATAGATAGTTATTGCAGTGTTTAATGGAAAGTAAGTCGGCAAGTAAGTCGGCCTATGCTGAAGCAATTTTTAGAATTGCCTATAAATAGAAGATGCACATTGTAAATCAAGAGAGTGAGATACACAGAGAAATATATACAGTTACGCAAACCAGCAGAGGATTCAAGGTGTGAAAGTGAAGTCGAAGCTCAAGCTTCTGTGCATGTGATTTAGTCGGAGAGCTGAAGCTCTGTGGTCCGATGAGTTTGTAACATACAAGTTTGTATTATCTTGTATTTCCGCATAGTTAATATATATGAAATAGTTTGTGGTTGAATTCATGATTATTTGGATGCACATGTTTTCAGATTTACTTCTGTAAATGTCTTTTACTATTACTGATAAGTAAAAGAACAAGAACCCATAGAAATCTCACCGCGTGAAAGTTCAAGTTTTGCGGCACCTTGTTCGACTCAAATCCTCCTACATATTCGGGCATATATATTTCATAAGTTATTTGGATTTGTAAACGTGGGTAGTTTACTTCATCTTACTTACAGGTAAAATCATTTGTAATTTCTTGAGTCTTTAGACTAAGAAATTTATTCTGCACAAACTTGGTCGAAGCTCCCAACCTAGGCGAAGGTCGAAGCTACCAAATTTGTGCCAAAGCTACCACCTTGGTCGAAGCTACCAACTTGGTCATAGCTATTGATTTGTGTCGAAGCTCACAAACTTGGTCGAAGGTTGAAGCTTCCAATTCTGGTCAAAGTAAAAAGGTGGTCGCAGTAAAACTCCGTCGGAGTAAAGAGTGAAAAGTGAAAAGTGAAATTATTTTTAAATATTGACTGAGCGCTAAACCCAAGTTTAGTTGGCTCGGTTTTGGCTATCTGGTATCAGAGTGAGGTTATATCAGAGCAAGGTTATATCAAAGTGAGGTTTATACCAGCGCAAGATTTTAGGAAAGAAATCTTGTGTTAAAAAGTGGAAATTAATTTTCTAAGGAAAGTTAATTAAAAAAAATTAAATATGGCTTCCACTTCCAGTTCACTACAACCTCCAAGTTTTACGGGAAAGAATTATGAATATTGGTATTTAACAATGAAGGATTTATTCAGAGGTCAAGATGTCTGGGAGATAGTCCAGCATGGTTATGTAGAACCAGCGGACATGACAGCATATAACAATCTCACACAGGCTCAGAAATATGCCTTGAGAGAACAGAGGAAGAGATATGGAAAAGCTCTGTTCTTCATACATCAAGCTATGCATGAGAGCATACTCCCAAGAATAGCAGCAGCAATTAATGCCAAGGAAGCATGGGATTCATTAGAGACTGCCTATCAAGGTTTGAACAAGGTAAAGACATCCAAGCTGCAAATTCTGAGAAAATATTTTGAATCTTTGTGCATGAAAGATTCAGAGAATGTAGACACATTCTACACCAGAGTTGTTGGGTTGATAAACCAACTGAAATCTCATGGAGAACCCATATCAGACCAAAGGGTTGTTGAAAAAATTCTTAGAAGTCTCCCTCCAAGATTTGAAAGTCTGGTTGTGACCTTAGAGGAACACACAAACATGTCAACATTTACCATTGATGAGCTGCAAGATTCACTCATCAATCATGAACACAGAATCAGCAGATCACAGACATCATTGGAAGGTGCATTTGCAGCACAGTCATCCATAAGATGTGGTAGAGGAAGGGGAAGAAACAATTTCAGAGGCAGAGGAAGAAGTTCTTCAAGAGGAGGACAAGGCAGAAGTCCTGCAAATGTCGGTGGCAGAGGAGATAATCAGAATCCAAGTCAGCCAAGTGGCCAGAGGTTTGATAAATCAAAAATTCAATGTCATTACTATAAGAAGTTTGGTCATTATGCATATGAATGCAGGAAGAAACAATATGATCAAGGAAGACAAGGCCCAAATCAGTCAACCAGCACAAACACTTCGACAGGTGTAATGTTAATTGCATCAACATCTCCACTTGAATGTAATGCTGCTCAAGAAAGTCCACATGACATATGGTATTTAGACTCAGGATGCAGGAACCACATGACTGGTAATTTAAATCTGTTTTCTAGTCTAGATACTTCAATTAAAACTGATGTTACACTTGGAAACAATGCCGAAGTTACTGTCTTAGGATAAGGCACAGTAGATATTCTAACCAAATAGGGGGAGAGTAAGTATATCCCTGATATCTATCATGTCGAAGGTTTGAAACATAATCTATTAAGCATTGGACAGTTGTTACAAAAGGGCTATAGAGTCTACATGGAAGATGAACACTGTGTGATCAAAGGCAAACGTCCAAGCGACCAGCTGATAGAAAAAGTGCCAATGACAAGCAACCGCTTGTTTCCATTAAGGATAGTTCCCAACATAAAAGGGAAGACAAAGACAGGAGCTACATTCAAGGCAGAAAGCGAAGAAACAGTCGAGATCCTTGACAAGAGAGAAAATTGCAGCGCTGATTTGCAAGCTGCATTTCAGACAGAAGTTCAGGATGAATCCTGGTTGTGGCATTTCAGATTTGGACATCTGAATTTTGGTGGGCTGAAGCTACTTCACACAAAAAATATGGTGAAGGGATTACCATTGATTGACAGACCAGAGAGGGTTTGTGAAGGCTGCATTTTTGGTAAGCAGCACAGAGAGACATTTCCAGTTGGAAAGTCCTATAGAGCACGCACACCACTTGAAATTGTGCACTCTGACATTTGTGGTCCAATGCAGACATCATCCATTGGTGACTGCAAGTATTTTCTAACCTTTATTGATGACTACTCAAGAAAGACATGGGTAAATTTCTTGAAACACAAATCTGATGCATTTGGTTATTTCCAGCAGTTCAAGGCACTCGTGGAAAATCAAAGTGGACACCGCATCAAGATTTTAAGGACCGATAGAGGAGGTGAATATGTTTCAAAAGAATTTCTAAATTTTTGCAAGACCCATGGCATACAGAAACAATTCACTGCACGGTACACACCTCAGCAAAATGGTATTGCTGAAAGAAAGAACAGAACCATCATGGAGATGGCACGCAGCATGTTGGCAGCCAAGCATTTGCCAAACGAGTATTGGGGTCAAGCAGTCGCAACTGCTGTATACATTATGAACCTATGTCCGACAAAGAGTGTGAAAAACAAAGTTCCCCAAGAAGCATGGACAGGTATGAATCATAGTGTCTCACATTTAAAAGTTTTTTGGTTGTGTCGCATATGCTCATATCCCAGATGAGTTGAGAAGAAAGCTAGACAAGAAGGGACAGAAATGTATTTTTGTCGGCTATTCAGAAGACACAAAAGCATACAAGTTGTATGACCCTGTTACAAGGAAAGTAATAATCAGTCGGGATGTTCAATTTGTCGAGAATGAATCATGGGATGGAACCGTCGACATAAATGTCAAGATCATGTCGAACATCGAACATGATGATATGGAAGAGGAAGTGGTTCAAATACCACATGTAAGTCAACCGGTCGCAGCACCGTCGACTCCCATGACACCAAGACATGGTTCAGCACAAGGACCATCGACACAAGTAGCAGCTCAAGCTACACCGACAAGTACACCAAGAGAACAGCAGACTCCATCAAGCATTTCGTCGAGGTCAACATCGACAGAACCAATGAAGACAAGAAGTCTGCGAGAGATATATGAAGCTGGTACACCTAATTCATTCTCTCTGTTTGCATTATTTTCTCCTATATATGATCCACTAACATTTGAAGAAGCTGTTGAAGAAGAAGTATGGGCACAAGCCATGGACGAAGAAATAGAATGCATTGAGAAAAACCAGACATGGGAATTGGTCAATGTACCAAAAGATAAGGATGTAATTAGTGTCAAATGGGTCTATAAGACAAAGCAAGATGCTGATGGGAATGTGCAAAAGAACAAGGCAAGAATGGTAGCAAGAGGGTTCACACAGCAACCCGGCATCGACTTCAATGAAACATTTGCACCAGTTGCACGCATGGATACAGTCAGAACAGTTTTGGCCATTGCTGCACAAAACAAATGGCATGTTTATCAAATGGATGTCAAGTCGGCATTCTTAAATGGATATCTAGAAGAGGAAGTATATGTGGAACAACCACAAGGGTATGAAGTTCCAGTTCAAGAGCACAAAGTGTACAGGATGAAAAAGGCATTATATGGTTTGAAACAAGCTCCTAGAGCTTGGTACAGTCGGATTGATTCCTATCTCATTGAAAATGGATTTCACAGAAGTGAAAGTGAACCGACTTTGTATACCAAATTCGATGAGCAAGGTAAGATGTTAATTGTCTGCCTGTATGTGGATGATTTAATATTTACTGGTGATTATGGCATAGCAGATTTTAAAACAGTCATGGAAAGTGAATTTGAAATGACTGATCTGGGGCTTATGAAATTTTTTCTGGGCATTGAAGTTCAGCAGTCTGAGAGTGGTATCTTTATATCACAATCCAAGTATGCAAGTGAGGTATTAAAAAGGTTTAACATGTCTAACTGCAAGACAGCCCCAACACCAGTGATAATAGGTTTGAAATTGAGCAAGGATGATGAAGGATCCACTGTAGATCCTACGCTGTTCAAGAGGCTTGTTGGTAGCCTTATGTATTTGACAGCAACAAGACCAGACATTATGTATGGTGTAAGTCTGATCTCAAGGTTCATGGAGTCACCAAAAGAATCACATTGGCAAGCAAGTAAAAGAATTTTGAGGTATGTAAGTGGCACAAAAGACCTTGGTATTATGTACTCAACCTCAGAAAATTTTAAACTCATTGGTTACACTGACAGTGACAATGGAGGCAGCATAGATGACAGGAAAAGCACATCTGGATACACATTTCATTTTGGTACAGGTGTTGTTTCATGGGCTTCAAAGAAACAGTCCATAGTAACTCTATCTTCAGCTGAAGCAGAGTATGTCGCAGCAACAAGTGCTGCATGTCAAGCTGTCTGAATGAGGAGAGTCTTAAAAGACTTGTCACAGAACCATCAAGAACCGACAACAATTTTCTGTGACAACAATTCAGCCATAGCATTATCAAAGAATCATGTGTTTCATAAGAGAACCAAGCACATCGACACAAGGTTTCATTTTATAAGAGAGTTGGTAAACGACAAGGAAATTTGTTTGGAATTTTGCAGGTCTGAAGATCAACTTGCTGACATCTTCACAAAGCCATTGGCAAAGGACACATTTCAGTATCTGCGCAGTTATCTTGGAATGACAAGTTCTCCACAATGAACTCTGTCATAAACAGAGCATGTCTAAGCTCTGTCATATTTTGTAAATTTTTTGTTTTAAAAACTCCATCTGCTTATAATTAAGGGGGAGTGTTGGAAAATGTAATTACTCGTAGATCTCTACTTGGCTTCCAACCGACTCTATCAGAGTCTGGATAAACCAAGATCTTGTCTGTCAGTCTGACAAGAATGAAAAGTCCATAAGTAGGCTACGTAAGTCAATCGAAGTTATTTCAGAAGCTAAGTAGTTAGATAGATAGTTATTGCAGTGTTTAATGGAAAGTAAGTCGGCAAGTAAGTCGGCCTATGCTGAAGCAATTTTTAGAATTGCCTATAAATAGAAGATGCACATTGTAAATCAAGAGAGTGAGATACACAGAGAAAGATATACAGTTACGCAAACCAGCAGAGGATTCAAGGTGTGAAAGTGAAGTCGAAGCTCAAGCTTCTGTGCATGTGATTTAGTCGGAGAGCTGAAGCTCTGTGGTCCGATGAGTTTGTAACAGACAAGTTTGTATTATCTTGTATTTCCGCATAGTTAATATATATGAAATAGTTTGTGGTTGAATTCATGATTATTTGGCCGCACATGTTTTCAGATTTACTTCTGTAAATGTCTTTTACTATTACTGATAAGTAAAAGAACAAGAACCCATAGAAATCTCACCGCGTGAAAGTTCAAGTTTTACGGCACCTTGTTCGACTCAAATCCTCCTACATATTCGGGCATATATATTTCATAAGTTATTTGGATTTGTAAACGTGGGTAGTTTACTTCATCTTACTTACAGGTAAAATAATTTGTAATTTCTTGAGTCTTTAGACTAAGAAATTTATTCTGCACAAACTTGGTCGAAGCTCCCAACCTAGGCGAAGGTCGAAGCTACCAAATTTGTGCCGAAGCTACCACCTTGGTCGAAGCTACCAACTTGGTCACAGCTATTGATTTGTGTAGAAGCTCACAAACTTGGTCGAAGGTTGAAGCTTCCAATTATGGTCGAAGTAAAAAGGTGGTCGCAGTAAAACTCCGTCGGAGTAAAGAGTGAAAAGTGAAAAGTGAAATTATTTTTAAATATTGACTCAGCGCTAAACCCAAGTTTAGTTGACTCGGTTTTGGCTATCAAAACTTAGCGCTTGGTTAGATTCTTGATTTGATGAATAGATTTCAGAGCTCTGGTATTTGTCTCCATTTTTTTGCAAGTACAAGAAATGATCTGGTTGATGTGTAAAAATGCTGGCCGCTGCCACAGGCTCTAGTTAATAGCAAGTATTGTCTTGTCTACATGTTTGTAAATCCTTAATCTGATGAATAGATTTATATTTGTTTCAGCCTATTTGTAGATCTTCGATTTGATGAATAGATTTCAGTGCTCTGGTATTTGTTTCAACATGCTTTTGTAGGAACAGATAATCCGGTTGATGCGGAAATTGAAGCTCCAATTGCACTTGTATCTCACTGCACATTAAGAAATTATATTTTAAGCGATAAACTATTCTATGTAGATGTTTGGTTGGTTTTTGGTTTTCTTAATGCAATGTGTCTTTTTTAAAGAAAGTTAATATAATGAAGAATTCAATTATTAAGTGGTGTTTTTTTACACGAAAGTAATATAATGAAGAATTCAATAATAATAATGTAGTGTTCTTTTTATGGGTTTTTTTTCAGGTTTATGGAAGCGATCGGTCACGTTTTGTTGTTATGAAAGTTATGAAAGTTATTTACAACTTTTGTATTTTTTTTTGGTTCATCGAGCTTGGAGGTTTATGAAAGTCATTTACAAAAATTATTTACAACTTTTGTATTTTTATTTATTTATCTAGGAAGAAGACTATATATATATATAATGGTTCACAGTTTGAATTTCAAATTTTTTAAATTCAAATGGTGATGCTAGATTCTGCAAAGAATTATAAAAGTTTTTTATAAAATGTGAAATTCAAATTCTTCAAAGAATTATGAAAGTTATTTATAACTTTTCTTTTTATTTTTTTTCTATTTTAGGAGGAATACTATATATAATTGTTCATAGTTTGAATTTCACTTTTTTGAAATTCAAATGGTGATGCTAGTTTCTTTCTAGAATTATATGGTTTTGTAAATACTTTAATTCAATTTTGTGAACTTCAAATGTTAAGATCTTTTCAATTTATTCATATATTTAATGATATTTTTAGAAAATATATTATAGTGATTTTGTGAATTTATTTGTTTTTTATTTTGTTAGTTTATTTAACCAAACATTTTAATAACTTTTAATAATATTTTATTTTATTTAATGCTAATGTTATTAACATGTAAAAAATTATGGTTTTAAAATAATGAAGAACGAAGTATATATATATTATTTGGATATTGCATATGTTTCATATTACTTCATAATCTTTAGTGTTTTTTTTTAAGTCTATCATATTGTATTTTTTGGTGTCTGACCTTATTAGAACCAACGACCTTTCAGCTTAGGGGCAGTCTTAACCATACCCCATCGCCAACTCTTCTAAATCTTGGGCATTCATATGTGCTAACTTGTTATGTTTAATAGGGAAAATATAATATTTTGATATATTTTGCCAATTATTTCCCCACTTCCACCATCATAATATG